>JACXSJ010001610.1:0-20625 GCA_014851325.1 Pentalonia nigronervosa
TTTTTTTACATATAACTAATATATTATGTTTTTAGATTTTGAATATTATATAGCATTTGGCTTCAACATAATGTGTGATTTTTTCTACAAATTTATTTCTGAAGAAATTTTTACGATATGGCGGGGGAGGGTCTTTTTTTTCTAACCTATGATGCAAAATACTTAAATATACGTCTCTGGGTACGTAAGAGAGTTATTTGTGCATTTATTGTGAATGGTCCTCTTACGATTTTTCAATTATTTAGCGAGCGATGAGTATGCAAAATACTACACCTTAAAAACGTTCATAACAACTCTCTTCAAAACATCATCGCACTGATTATGGTGGACGCTTCGAATTTATCGTCGCCGCCGTCTGGCCTCGGTCGGCTTGTAGCTGTACTGCGGTGGCCTCGGACTAGTGCCACTCTCGTCGTCGGCGGCGGCGGCGGCCTCACCTCGCGTACTCGCCACGGGCTTGCCCCTTTTCCGCCAAAAACAAAAATGATACGATTTCCGTTTCCGTCAAAATGTGTTTTTTGCAGTGAAAAAACGTTTCCACTGAATATTATTTGGGAACTGTGTGTACTGCAAATGTATAGCAATCATATAATAGGTAAGGCAACGCGCGTTCTAATCATTATATTATTATATAATTGGATAATATCACATATTATTCGTTACATTTAAATACTTCAAAATGTCACAATAAATATAATAATACCGAAGTCAAGTATAACGCGCAATAATAATATGGTTATAGCTTTTAATAAAACGCATATTATCCATTATATTTAAATATTTCAAAATGTCGATTTTTGAGCGGTAATCGGCTCAATGGTGCTCAATGATGCAGATCAATCGCTGCAGTATATAACAAGATATTGTTGTACGGTCTTCGCGATTATTTATAAATGTCATTGATGTCACATTACCATAATATTTTGTATACCTGCTATTTGCATTGCTTAAAAAAATAAACTCATTGGTTTTCAAACTTTTTTGGCGGAAATGGGTAACATCCCTCGCCGTACGGTTCCTGCCTGCCACTGTAAACCCTGCGAAATAATTACTGTCAGGTAATATCCATTTTGTATGCACAGGAGTGCGCACGGGTGTGGCTGATTGGGCTGATTGGCCTCTTAACCTAAGTAATTATTTTAATTATTTAAATTAAAATTATTTAGTTAATTATTTATGGGTACTACTGGGCAGTGGCGTAGCCTGGAGGTACAGCTGAGGGGTCTGCAGCCCACCCGAAATGTCTAAAAATCCTAAGCTATTGTTTTATGTTATGACTAAATAAAATGACTAAGCTCGGTGTTATAAAAATCAAGTTTCAACCCACCACCCACACATTGAACTGAGAAAAATTAAACTGATTGGAGGCTCTTTTGTAATGTTATCTGAAAATCTCTATATCTTTGTAGTATGACCGGAACGGGTGGGTGAGGGGTAGTCACTAGTCAGATAAAATTTAGCACGCCTATCGAGCATTATGTTGAAGTGTAAAAAATAAATATTTTATTAATGCCACCCCCTAACACCCAACTATCCGACTACTGTTATAATGGTTGTATTATTGTAATATTCACTTAGTAAATATCGTGATTATCTCAAATATAATATGTTTGCGTGTGTCTGTCGACATTCATCGTCGAATAATGTTGACGCACAACTATTTTATTATACTTATATATTATTACATTCGACTCGTTAAAAACTATTATTTTTTTTATGATAATTACTATTCTATAAGTATAGGTTAGGTAATTAATAATATCCATGGCCATATTTCTGCAGAGTTGTATTAAACGGGAAGATCAAACCGTTGAGCGAATATACTGGGCTGCAGCAGAGGGGCGCGCACACATTTCGAATTGGGTGTTTTTTCTTTTAAACTCGTATTATATTAGCCATGATAGTATCTACTACATCGCTTTTTGTTTCGATAGAAATACCCACACACACATATATATATTTATTAATCATCATCTCATGTTTTGCGACTGCGTGTACAGGAAAAAAATCCAATTACATATTATATATATGTTGTTCCATGATACTGCGTGTACGGAAAACAAAAAAAAACGTGTGTTATTAATTATTATTATTATTATTATTATTATCGTTCTAAAGCGGACGGAGAAAAAACGGTTTTTAGAAAATATAAACAAACGTACATAAACACCGCTATATAATGTGTAATGTGTGATAAGCAACAAACGTAGAATTTTAACCGTGGCAGAAGTGTATATATATATGCATGTACATGGGTATATGGGCATTATTATTATTATTATTATTATTATATAGTTGCATAAGACTTTCTCGCGCGCGGAGTAACGATGCATGTTCGAATCTGATATAGTATTATATTATATACAAGTCAAAATGACGCGAACGATTTATCCGGTCGGTTTATTGTATTATTTATGTATGTTTTTTTTATTCATTATTATTATTAACGTATTTTCTCCACGATGAAATAACATAATCGTAGCGCGGGTGTATAATGAAAATACGGAAATGCATTTCCATAACCATCACGGTTGTGAAACGCAACAACGATATAGCGCGTTATCTCTATGATCGTAACACATACCTATGTATACTACCTAGGTATACCTAGTCACAGGCTCACATTCAAAGATTCTATAACGAACAGTCTTGTAAAAAATACATTTGAAAAAGTATTGAGACATTTATACCAGTAGTCGCATAAAAATCTATTTTACTAATAAACACTCGCAAAGTATTTGAACAGAAATACAAGTTTTTTTTTTTTTTTAAAATTGTAAACTATACGTTTATCAGTATATTTATTATGTTACTATTTAACATACATTTTTTACACAACTTCATAAATACTATAATATGTTTTAGAGGTAAAAATATGATTACCCTCCCCCCGTGGGCACGCCCCTGTTGCTTGTCATAGGTATATAGTATTAATAGTTGGTAGCAGTTTATAAACCTAACTGAAATAGACCAAGTAAATAGATGAATTATTGTAATCATTATTATAATATTTATACTATATAATCAATGTTTAATTCGTTTAGGAACCACTCGTATATTTATTACCTGCCCGTTGGGAGGCCACTAGTACTATAATGGTTCATTTTAGTTTCTCATAAAATTTTGAGTATTTCGGGATACAATTCGTCGTGTATATGTGTGATAACCGAGAGGCAAATATTCGTATAAAAAATATCGATCTTTTTGATTTCGTGTGGCAACTATATAGTTTATGCGCCCGACAAATCGATATAGTTCAATTTATAAATAATATTATAAAAGTATACTTTTGTTCGATTTTAATTCCGGAATGGAAACTATATAATATTCTATTCACGCTTTCTATGATTTATTATAATCTTGCTTAGTATCGATTTATTATCATTATTAATTTTTTTTTTTTTAATTCACCACGATCAATTATTATTGTTGTTGCCGAAGGTCGCGTTTTAGAAATTCTATATAATATATAATGCTTGACGAACTAGCATTTGGCAATCGGTGAATATACCTATACTGTATACAATGTATATATTATATTATTATTTTGTGTGTGTGTGTGTGTGTGTATGTTTAATCTCCATCAGTCACACGCGAAATTAGCGGTCACGTATCATAGACTTCGGGTGTATAGTCATAATATAATTATTTTGTTCCCGGAGAAAACTAGTTGGTCAAATTTATAAACCACACAGGTACGGCGTGGGTACATAATATTCGTAGTAGTTGTACAGTGGTGTTTGTTGGCAATTAGCTGACAGTTAATTTTGAAAAAATAAAAATTTAAAAAACGGGACAAGACCCATAGCCTTAAGATGTTTTAATAATAATTACACTTTATTCGATCATAATTTTATGTACTATGTACTATGTACCTATGCGTTTTGTTTATATACAATGTTACCGATATCATGTTCGTCGTAAGTTAACCATAAAACTGTCATTACGAAATCCGATTTTTTTTTTTTTTTTTTTAATTGTAAAATTAATAAAAAAAAAAAATCGTTCTTGTTTATAACGAATAATAACACATACATACAACTGTAAAAGTATGATAAGTAGGTTCTGTGCTCAAATGCATTACATATATATATATATTATTATCTGATAAATCACGGAGAGACGGAGTTGTTTTCCGAACACGAACAAAACTTGTTTTCGTTACTATATTTTATCAGAATCTTCAAAACTACATCTGGCGTCGTATCGTGGATGCGAGTATCATATATCACGTAACAATTACCGTGCCGATACCGTGATAATGTAAAATTTTTACATGATGATAACACCAACTATATATAGTTTATTACACGTTTGACGAGTTTGTCACGCAATCCTTATGATTTAGTTACGGTACATAACAAGAGTAACAACGGTAAAAACTTGGAAATAATGTTTGGGAGCTTTTTGACAACGATATTTATATAATAAATATTAATATTATTATAAAAATTCCCCCAAAAATGCCCTAACAAAAAAATGTCCTAAAGATTTAAAATAATGCATCTGTGTGAAATGCACTTAATTTTTTAATTTTAAACCAAAAATTATTTTTTATTTAACTGTATCAAAAAGTTTTGTGGGACTGCACGATTTCCAATTTTCTATGTAGACCTGTAATCTGAAAATAAAAGAATTGCTCTCATTTAATTGTCGTGCCATCACTGGTAATCTCGATTTTTACGTCCGAAGGATCCGATCGAAAAATTACGATTAATATAATACATAATTCAATTAAATAAAATCCTTATTAGCACGTTACAAAGTTAGGTACCTGTAAAAAACTTAAAATAAAATTAATAAAAACCAGGGTTTTAGTGTTAAGTGCCCTAAAAGTCCAAAATGTGATTAAAAACGAATACAATTATCTTAAAATTGAAAATTATTAAGAAAAATTGCAATAAAATGCAAAATGAAATGTTCTCATTCTGATTCAAAAATGCACAAAATACGTTGGTTATAAAACGAGCATCTTGTATTTAGCTTTAGGAAACAACGCAAAATGCATCAAAATCATAGCCCTAATTATTATGTTACACTATGTTTTTTCAACATTATTTGTTAGTCGTTTCATGTGTTTAATTTCAAGTCAAGACGTTCTATTGGTTTTAACAAAAGCAAAATCGTTTACCGCCGTTTATTATCATAGTGGTAGAATAAGCGAATCGTATATGCCAAAAATTAAACATTTTATTAATATTGTTATTGGTAGTTTTTGGATTTCATCATGTTTTGAAGCTCGATTGATATTATCATGCTGCAAAACTATTCATCAACTGTATATAGTATTATAGTTATCCGCACTAAACTATTTGCTCAGAGTCGAGATAAGAGAAGTGGCAGGAAATTCTTCGAAATTTGTTGACCCTTCTCCGCTCTTTCACACAATAATCATATATTATTCAATATCGTTATATATCTACGTCTCAAAAACATTCAGAGAAATATTTTACCCGAGAGCAGTAATAATTGATACGATGAAAATAAAAACGCTTGTTAAAATTGAAGTAGTTATAATTAAAAAAAAAATAGTTATACGTATATTATTATATTATACGGCGACTACTCGTAAAAACGGTCCGGTAGCTGAAACATTTCTTTTTCTTCAAAAAATCGACTGGATAATATGACGAGTGTTTGAAAAAAAATCGTGTCGTTGTGAATTCATATATATATATATATATATATATATATATATATATATATGTATATATTATGCAAACAATTTCAAACTTTTCCAACGACACCTATATTTAATTGAGGTATATTTTTACGCGTTCGTCTTACTGGGGCGCTTATTATTTTAATATAATAATATTGACGTACACGTTAATATATGTAATAATGATAATAATCTATAGACGTCCCGCTTTCACGCGATCGTACATTATGTTATATCGAAATAGTTCTATATTTTATTGTCTAGACAGATACTCTATATAATAATGTATGACATATATGGCATTATAATCGTCCCGCAGACGTCTTTGAACTCATAAGTCAATAATAACCACGTGTACCCAGGTACATATATAAATGTATAGAAAGACGCAATATAATAATATTGTAATGCGTGTGAGCATTATTATATTATTATTATATACGTGCACGTCGCTCGTATGGCTATGGTCTTTCTCAGCTCTCTCCGGAACCATATTGTAATATATATTATATTATTATTTCTGTATAAATATGAATAAAAATAATAAATATATATCATACGCCCAAGTCCGGGAGATACCTACGACCAAAATGCACTTTTATGTATATATATGTGTGTGTGTGTGTGTTTATGTCTTAACGATCCTTCCGCGCTTATATTATATATACAGGGCGATTCAAAATGTATGTTAATAAGGCCACTTATTTATCGATTTAAAACGCAGATAATAATGTACCACACGAAAGTTTTTCGATTTAGAAACATTATATTATCTAAAATGATTTGTACGTTTTATGATTTTTTACGATATTTTAGGGGGATTTTGGGCGGTCGACTTTAAAAATTCAAATGATGGGAGTACCTATACTATTTTTGCAAACACGATACGGAGACATTTTTTAAATAGATTTTAGTGCTCGAACAACATTATAATTAATGAAAAACTCAAAATCCTACGTAAGCACTTCTTTATTGTACGAATTTTGTAAAATCTTTTCTTATTGCTTTTTTTATTAGACCATATTTTCAGATTCTTAAGATTTTTTGTACAGGAGTGTCCAGTGGAAATACAAACTTTTTTTCAAATAAAAACTTCTCTTTTCTACTGTAAATTATTGAGCTGATTATTTTTCTGAAAATTTGATGATATGAGAACTCTCCCTCCCCTTTTTACTATAAATTATACGGCGAATAATGCATTTTTGAAATTTCCTAAATTTTTTCAAATCACTAAAGCTCTCAAATCTTTCAAACCGCTATTATCACGGACTTATTACCATTAATGTACAAAGTTAAATAACTCAAAAAATATTTGTTTGAATTTTGATTTTGATACGTTAAAGTCTTCAGAAAAACTATCCGTTTGATAATTAACAGTCGGAAAGGAGGATTTTCTTTGAAAAACAGAAGTTTGTATCTCCACAAGGCGCACTCTTTAATAGCACTACAAAAAATCTCAAGAATTTGAAAATGCAGTCTTCAAGTACCTGTATATTTTAAAACGTCAAAAAATCAAAATTTGAAAAAAAATTTATTGTTAAACAAAAAAAAAATGGTTGTGCAGAGCATGCTTGAAGGCGAATCACTCTGTATATAAATCTATCGTGCAATGATATTGTACATTATAACATAATATTAAACTAGGCACCATATACGTTTTCGTTGACGATGACTGACGCGCTTAGGCACGCGCGTACGCCGCATATACGTAGGTTACCTGTATATAATAATAATAATGACAACGGCGTCTGTCCGGCGTGGAGAACTTTTGTGTCGTAATGATCTCTTTGATAAATCGTCCGAAAACGCGATCGAACTTTCACTTTTGTGAAACGAAACCGACAAAAAAAAGTCGCATGCCATACAATATTATATTATTATACATACGTATACCTCTGCCGCAGTAATGACCGCGGCCACACGTCGGTCTTACAGGTAGGTGCAGTATAATATGCAGTTCTGCAGTGGCGTTACGAACATATTTTTTCTTTTTTTAGGGTGGGGGGGAAGTTACCCCGCACAGTTTTAGGCGGGTCACGAGTGGGTATATATATATATATTTATATTCAACTGACATTAATGCATAATCATATTATAGTAATATGTTGATTTTAATTCAGCGTGATAAATTAGCGTTATAATATATACTGCTGCCACAATAGGTATATTTTACCAAAGATTCGTTGCTTCGCTTTTAAACGAGTCTTCCCGCAAGATGCTAAAGATCTTGAAAGAATCTGCGTTGGAGTTCCGTCGCACCCTACCCGTAAAATCACATGACCACCTTTCTTCATTCCCAGTCACTCCACTTCATACCACCTTAACCTAACCACCCCTTTCTCACCGCAAGCTCAGAACTTCCATCTCCTGACTGACCACCACCGTCGTCTATGATATTACTTTATGTTCAGTATATTTACACGTGTGCACGTTTTTACTAATATATTCATAATAATTATTACATTGTTTTGTTTGCACTGTTATATTTAATTAACTACCTAGTTAAAATATGAACGTAAATCGCTTGTTTTTCTTAGTGTATTATACATTTATTACTATAGTATTATTGTATAATATATTATGATCTTTTCTATTTATTTTATGTGATTAATTTTTTTTTTTTGCCGTAAAACGTGGTCCTAATTATTAGAAGATACAGATTACCAGTTTAGATTTATTGTCGGGTAAATTTTTCATACTGCTCCCAAACGGGGTATGCGCCCCCATCAATCGGTACACGACGCGTACGTCACCACAGTCTCTTGACCTTGCTCGGTTTTTGTCAATCGCGTGTACACCACAATTTACGGTTTAAGGCACACAGTTCAGTGATGATGACGACTGTGGATTAGATAGTTCTCCCGCGATATATCTTTATATACACCTCACTCGCTTCACCTACACTCACCCGTTTCCGAAGACTGAGAACCACTGAACCCGGACGCGGACCCGAAATCGTACTTAAAGAACGATAATCGTGATAACGCGTGATGTATACGTTTTCACGTCGCGTCGCAGTCGTCTGTTTTTTATTAAAGTGGTTTTATTTTTTTGTTTTGTATACCTATATATATATATATTATTAGGTAGATGTAGGTATATACCACTGCTGTACTTCGAACGTGTTCTCAGGTCGTCTCCCGGACGAATGACATTGGTTTTGTGACATCGTAACGCACTCTGTGGTATTTTAATAATATGTGGCGGCCATTCTATTACACATATGATAGTAGCACCTCAGTTTTGTAGAACCTTGGCGATAACGACGGTATCTCTATATTGTAATATATAATTCCTGGTTTGTCGCATGAATGATATTGGTTTTTTTTTTTACGATATCGAGGGGCATCGAAAATATAATAAATATTACATAATATAATACAGTTACCATTATAAATATAGTTATAGCATTATACAGAAAATAAAAAATAAATAATCTGTTGTTTGTATTATT
The DNA here is from genome assembly GCA_014851325.1 of Pentalonia nigronervosa. NCBI lineage: Eukaryota > Metazoa > Arthropoda > Insecta > Hemiptera > Aphididae > Pentalonia > Pentalonia nigronervosa. Next base: position 9,117 of record JACXSJ010001610.1, read on the forward strand.
ATTATTGTTATATAAACTTCGATTGTTTCGTTTTGTAATAATTTCCTTATCACCCGTCATTTTTTATGATGTTATTTTACATTATCAAAGATTTACAATGAGTTATGGTTTTCCTTAAAAATATTTAAGAATTTACAATTCTACAATATCGTCCAATTTAATTATACTTTTTTTCTATCTGATAACTATATTAATTAGATACTTTCTTAAATATTTCATTATCATAGCTGTATACGTTTTGTTTATATGTATTATTTTGTTTGCTAGCTGAGAGTTTATAACTCTAATATTAAAAATTTGACTGAAAAATAATAAAAAATATTCTAAATATTATTATAACATCTTTCTCTCTCTCCCTCTCTCTCGAATTTTGTAAATTTATTTTAAAATGAATAGAAATAATAGGCACAACGAGTGCGTTTTAAAAAATATTAAAAATAAATATAATATAACAACAAAATAATATACTCTAATAATAATACAAGTTTCCATGGTAATTATTTGACAAAACTATTACAAAAATTTTTTGTACAATAAAAAGATCGAATAAAAAACACAATAATTTAACGATTTTGGATGGAATTATAATAATATAATCGAACGTTTACGTATTATATAACAATGTAATATATCAATATCATTATTAATGTATGTGTGTATACGTTTCGCACTTTTTGACGACTAAAATATTAAATTAAGCTTCAGTACCAAACATTGCAGCAGTACAACACTTTGTCTTACTTACCTTCCATAACTTTAGGAAACTTAAGTTTTTTTTTTTTTATTAAGCATACATTACGTAACAGATATAGATTATAAATTACATAAAAAATTAAAACGATAAAAACAAAGTTAAATTTTTAAGAATTATTTACAAACAGTGAAAACAATAAATTTAAATATTAGGTATTATAGGTAACATAATATAGGTAGGTAGTTATGTGTTTGTATAGCAGTAACGCATTACAATGTATTTATTATAGGCAAGTTTCTGATATAAGAACTGCAGGATGAGCTCGGAGACATAGTTATAGAAATTCAGGATATTCGGAGTATTTCGGCTGTATGTGGTTGGATATTTGGAATTGTCTTCTCTCCTCGCTGTCAATTATAATGTGGTCGTAACTTACGTTTCGAATCACGCTGTACACGATGTATGTTATGCAAATATATGCACGATAAAATCGAAAACTTCCTCGCAAACCGCCGCCGCCTTTGAATGTTTTCCGAGAAGCAATATTCTCAATCGTTTGTATACGGTCGCCAGCTGTTCTGCAGTAGAACTTCTGCTGCTGCTGCCATAGCTATATAGTAATAATAGTTCGTACGAACGCGCGTTATATCGTATACCGCACATACGTTATTAAATCATCGCATGGTCATCGTCGTCGTGCAATTGTTACAACCATATTACAATGTGTAATTCTAAGGTTAATCATCGACAAACAGCTGTCGGCCGCCGCGAGAGACCTGCATGCAGCGCCCGACGTCTTGTAAACACGCGCGCCGCGCTTATATTGGCCGCCCACATTTACATATTATTTATTAATATATGGTATACGACTATAAACCGTGTATAGGTTTAGGTATCGTATCGGATGTCGGTAATCTCCGCGAGACCAAACCGGATGGTTACCTATGATATTATGATTATTATCGTCATTGTCGTCGTCGTCGTCGTTTGCGGCTGCCCACCTGTTCGTATCCAGCTATTATTGATATATTATTATTTGTTTATTTCCTGTAATTTTTTCGTTGTCGATATTATGATTTATCGTAAATGTATTTCAATATTTTATCATTTATTACCGCCTACTGCGATAATATTGCAGTCACAAGTGTTTCAAACGACTATCTATTTTGTACTTGATAACTTGCTGCCGATGGTATGTACGTTTACACAAGACTTTTTTCCTGTGCAATTTTTTTGTTTCGCCATTATACAGTCATTCAGCTTTGATATATCACGTATATAAGTACTGCTTATTAGTCATCGGGTTTCGGTAATTACTAATTGTAATTTATAATATCTACATTATTAATACTTATTTTAACATCATAATATAAAAATGACACCCATAATCAATTACCTGTTGAAAACATTATATTATATTATAATAAATATTATACTTTATACGATAGTTTATAAGTACAAAGTGTATATTGGCAGCTGACCCGGCACTTACCACTTTAAATTATACTGAATATTTAACTAAGTTTAATTTGTTTAATGGTCGATTTAATAAGGTACAAATATTATACCGTTAACACGACTGACGCTTTTCGTAATGTTTAGATTTTTATCAATAATTTTCGTTTATATTAATTATGTTAAATCGTCATATTATCTAATATCAGTATAATATATCTATTATAACTAATCTACATAATTTAACACTTAAATATAATATATATGAAATGTAATTGAGTTGTTGAATCGTATTTTAAAACGCTAACGTTTATAATTATTATTCATGTAAAATTATTTTTTCACCCTGTAATTATTATTAATTTATTTCGTGTTTAACATAAAACTGTATGTAAATATAAAAGCTTAGTTAAAAACCCATAGTTAGGCCAATATTTATTCCCATAATTATTCTGTTGATAATATTTACAAAAATAATTTCAACGTCGAACGGTGGAACCCAGCTAAGTTGTTCACATATACCTGTAACAGGAAATCTCATTAAAACAATACTTTGTTTTCGGGTTTACATAATTATTTTACACGTAATATTTTGAGAAAATAACGTTTATTTAATTGTTTATTAAATACTCTTTTATTACTAAATTAAAATAATACAATGCGAGGACTTAACATTTTGTTGCAGACAAGTTACGGGTATATACCATAGTATTAATTATTCATATACACGCTGAGCTTAATTTCAATAAAATTATTTTAAAAACATCGAGTTTACAAATTCGAAATCAGACTTCTTATAAATATTTCATGGAATTACATACTTGCTGAATACATGACATATTATTATAATATAGTGTATAATATGTGTATACATATTAAACATTGCTCCGAAAATTGTAATGCCCACATGGAATTTAGGTTATTCTTTTTTCTATCTATATAGACCTCGAAGGATTTTTTTAAACGTCTGCGTTTGATATCACATAATATACCTTATACACCAGCTAATTCAGTGTTTGATTTTTATTTATTTAATTAATTGTATTGACATGCTTAATTTTGATATACAATGATTACAATATAACGATATCACATACTTATTGCACGTTGGTCGTTTTAGTTAGAATGTACACGTTAATATAATATATTGAATAACAAAAGAGAGAAATTTACTTATAAGCAAATAATGTTCTTAGGCCCGTTTACAGTTATGCACATAATATACGGTAGGCGTGATCATAGCCTATGTTTTTAATGTTTTTTCGCCGATTTCGAATAAGCTGGCAATTTTTTTTGGTTTTATTTCGACTGTATTATAGTTTTTGAATTGATTATTTCTGTCTTTCGCCTTTAAAAATCGCCGAAAAAAAAAACAGATATCGCTCGGCCGCCGGTCGCATGCGACGTCGCCGCAGTTTAATGTGATAAAACATAACATAACGCAGCGCGCATCGCCGCCCCCGCAGAGACGGTCTCGACGCGTGTGTACCGGGCGGCGTGTAAGGTTCGTACCATCGTTACCGTGGATCCGGTCCAGCATCGGCTTCGGCGGCGTAGGCACGCTGAGTGACGGCGCGGTAGTAGTGCGAGGGGGCGCCGCCCCGCACCGGCGCGAGCTGTGTGGACGGTCTTCAGTCTAGCGTGCGGTGCGGCGCCGGTGTGACGTTCGCTGCGCGAGTTAAAATCGCATACCTATTAGTATTATTATTTTATACGTTATACGGTGTCATTGATAGTGCATATAATAATAATATTCTAATATATAAATCTTTACCGTCTTGTTCGAACGGTGGGGATCGTTTGATCGAGTGCCTTTGACGGGATCTACCCCCCCCCCCTGAAGCGTCTGTTTATTCCTGCATCGAGGTCGAAAACCAGTTTCACGTGTGTGGGTGTACCTACCTATCCGAACGTATTTTTCGTTTTCGACCCGCGAGTTCGGGGATCGCATTCCGGCGTCGGCGCCGAACGATTTCCGTAGCCGGCCGTCCACCGTCCACACCTGCACGTTTTTGATCAGGGTGAGTACTTATATATTATATTATTCGTTGAGTGGTGTTTATCTCGTAGACCATCGTCTGTACGACATATAAAGACGACCGTATACCGAGAATTACCGAGTACCGCGTAGTCGTCGGTAACATATAATGCTATAATGACATACTAAATGCGGCCAGACGTGAAGTCGTCTCTTCGACAGTCGACTATTTCCAACGTTTGGCCGCGTACGTCTGTGCGCACGCGCTTTTATAATGGTTCATTCCGTACCAGAATACCGCGGTATACATTGAATAACGTGTTTTATGTACCGCGCGCGCGCAGGCGGCAGGTGTATGTATACGACGACTGCGTTCCCGCGATTTTGTCGTCGTCGGAAACAATCACAAAATGAATTGGTTTTCTTTTATACACGAATCTATAAAAACAGGCGTTTTCGTGCTTATCGCGTAGTCATGTTATGCGCGTGGGCACATGACCCGCGTGAAGCTGCGTGCAGTATCAAAATATTGTGTACAAGCGCTTTAATAAATTATTTTAGGGTCGTAAAAAAATAATACCTCATACCCATACGAGCCAATCGAAAAATTACTATTCAATTTTATATTATACAGTGCCATGTTTGGGGGCGGGGGGGGGAGGGGCTCGCGCGTAAATTTACGATTTCGCTTATCAGTTTAGCCGAGTAGTAGGTATTTAATGCGTTAGCTGGCTCTGCTTTAGTGATTAAACATTATATTACATTTTGTTTTTGTTGTTTGTACATAGTTCGATTATTTTTTTTACGATTTATAGTGCATGTTTTATACATATTTTTTTTAGCTGTAATGTCTTAAAATTAATTTGGTTGTCTTATTTAAAAAGTGTATTGGGTTTTTATACAATCATCGACTTACGATATTGTCTCAACAATGACGGGGGTTAAAATGGGGGCTTATGAATTTTAATATTTGATTAGTATGCGGGCTAAGACGAAACGTTGTAAACCAGCTTTTTTAAATCTTCCCGTATCTTTATATATTGACGAATATATGCATATTATTTTTTACATTTTTAATGTGTGAACAACTTACGATCAAGATCAGGTGAAAATAATTTGAGTTTTTGGGAAAGCGTAGAATACGCGAATAGTTAAACAGTTAGTAAATACAATTTTAGGTAAAATTAGTATTTTTTCTTTTTTATTTTAATTTTAAGAACCTATATACTGCAATATAATATAATATTTAGTATTTTTCGTTAAGTTTCATTGAAATTCGATATCTCAAATTCACAAAAAGTAAAAAGGATAACAATAAATCATAAATACTTTGAATTTAATGTTCAATAGTACCTAAGTTGTCAAGAAGATAATTGATAAATATCGAAAATAAAATGTTGAATAAAATATATACAGATGCCTACTAAATGTGCTTTGGTTTGAAATACTATGATATAGGTACATATATACTACTATATAATAGATTTTCTTTTTCATTTTTAGTAACAATTATAATTATTACTTATAAAGTGTAAACATTAAAATGAAAACTATTTTTTCAAATTTCTGATAGGTACACAAAACTTTTGTGTAATTAGTACTAAATACCCGATAAATACCCAACATATTTGCACTTATATATTTACCAATGGCTCATCATTAGTTATAGCTTAACCGCTATATTTATGTGAGGATAATTGACCATCAGCCCGTAATAATAATACAACGTTTGTCGTCTGCATTAAAAACTGTAAATTAGTATATCCATTTACTAAACCCGAATTTCCTAATTGATTCGCTTTTGACCATTAGAATATACACTCGCAATGACCTAGAATTTATCGTTTCAGTTTATATTATAAATGTATTAAACATCGGACGGACGACGCGACGCGCCACTGTACACGGTCTTCACCATTTTTGGTGTCAGCAACAGTATTTTTTCAAACGGTTAATCACTTGTTGTCGAGACATTCGTTAGGTTTTACGACCGCATACCTAATTTACATTTAATTAAACTGTTAGCCCGATTGGCTGCGGAGGGGTTGTAAACGGCCGATAGAATCCCGTCTCAACAACGACCATTAAAAAGAACCGAGGAGCATATTATTTTATGGTATTGTGTATTGTTAGAAAAGTCATTGGTTCTCAACATTTAAATAGCCGCGCTGCGATGAAGTATAGTATCAAACGATAACAATAATATTATAATGACTATATGATTCGCAGTTTCAATGCGTTATCAGTATATAATATTATACATATAGGTAGTACAAATATGATTAATGACCGTAGGCACTTGAAACGAACAGAGTTTACTGTATACTACTGTACTATTATATTAATAATATGTATTGTGTATTTTACGTATTACGTGCAAATATGAGTGGATATTTAAAATTGTGTAAAATAAAATGTACAGCATGTTGTATAATTTATTAATATATAGGCGCAAGTACTGCAGAATAAGGTACAGCCAATATATTATATTTTATTATAACTTGAGACGGTCGAATTTCAATGGTTTTCGAAAAATGGTTTTTTAAAACTACTGTTGCTTTATACAAATCTCCAGCTATAGTGCAATCAACTATGAAGTGTCCTCGAAGCTCGAAGGCAAATATTTAACTAAATAATTAGATAGTCAAACCGTCTTATAACAATGTATATTGTGTACGTGCTACAAGGCAAAATCCGTTTTTTATACGATTATAAACTTTATTAGGTTTCGTCATTGGGTATAATATATTTAAGATTTTTAATGCTTTTCATAGGTGTTGTATATTTTTCTGAAGAAATCGCTTTTTTTTTAAGTAGGTAAATGTAACAGATAAATGGTAAAACAAAGTTTATAATTAGTGTGTAGAAATAATATTGTCATCTATTAATTGTTTGACCCTAGTACCTATGTAATATTTTCTCAACTGTTTTTACAATTTTTATTTTTAATATTCTATAACACTTTTTATATTGTATTGTAATGACGTTAATTATTTCAAATAGGTTTGCATATTAATTGCCCATCTATTACATATATCTATATTTTATTAAATTCAAGTTGCAACGTATTTATTTAATAATTGTATACCTATTTATCAAATTATTTTATTACTAAAATCATTTGATTCATAATAATGCTGCATTATCGTAATATATTTAAATATTATTATTATTTATTAAGAGTATACTTATTTATCTTATACATTTTGACTGTACCTACTCATAAAAGTGCATACCTAATATTATACAATATGTTCAAAATTCTAATACAATTAAATACACTTTCATATTGTAAGTATACAATATATACGTATCATGCACTTACAAATCATCATTTGATTTAAGACCAGCTATTGTTTGATAATTATTGACCCTTTTTTTTCTATTTTTTCTGCAACTAACATTTCAACAATAATGTTAACTATTTTTTCATGAATTATGATATAAAACCTAATATAAATACTAATATAAATTCATAAAACCTCGATGTTTGGTAAATGTAATACCTTGTTAATTCTCAAACTAAATTATTATTATTATGAATTTATTTTTTTTTTTGAAATTTAGTGTTGCTTTGATTATAAAAATCTACGGAAGTCTGCGGAATTTGCGGAGTCGGGAATAAATTGTTGTTTAGTTATCATGTTGAAATACGGGCAATATTTTTAAAATTTGTCTCGAACAATTGTATATAAATATAAAGAATTATACTACATCTGGTAGGTACTATATTGATAATTTAAGCTATGTTTGTGACGTAAATAATTAAACCTTAAATATGATTAATATAATACATAGACCATTTGATTTAGAAATTTGCGCAACTTATAACTATAATATCATATTTTCCAGTAAAGTTCACGATATTCGTTTTTTATTCTTATTGCAATAGTAATAGGATGGGGTCAACGCGTGGTCAATATTATATGTCTGATTTATTATTAGATTCCTAACGGAGAGAAAGTCTCTTGATATATCCAATGTGTCTTAATCAAAATTTGTCTTTATATAAAATAATATACAGTATATTATTCACTTAACGCATGAACTCGTCGAGGTATTGAAGTTTACTTTTCTCTCGATACACAGTATAAATTTCAGTGTGCAGGATATATGTGCGACTTAAGTGGCGATATGCCGATATAGGTACAAAATATGTTTATAGTGAAACGCTGCAGCGCGCGACTGCTGTAGAACGCCCGGCCTTTAAGGTAAAAACACCTCTACGACCAGTTTTCCTAAAATGTCTTCAGAGAATCTTTTCGTAGTCGAAAACGGCATTCTACAGTTTCATAATTTTTTACAGTATTTTTTCGTTCAAAGCCGAAAACGGATACGGTGTCGTGTGAAAGTGGAACCGACAGTGCGCAATGACAGTCTTAATTATTATTCGTATACCTATATATGCGCTTTACGGTGTTGTGTTCACATAAACATATAGGTAGGTATTATAGTATATTATATTGAATTTCGTCGGTATGTACTTAGGTACACATTTTAATTTTTTCGTATAACTGTATCACTGCGTTAGTATACGTGTTTGGCCAATCATATAATACACACTACATGATACAAAGCGAGGGGTGTAAATTCGCAACCGGAATTTAATTAGCCAGACACGCGAAAAATCTATAAAATATTTTCTTTTCCCCTCTTATACTCCAAATGATATAATACCTACTAACGATTTTACACTATGAAAAAAAATTCTAAATTAGCATTTTATCGTCACGAAGGTTGCGTATGTTTTTTTTTTTTTAAATCATAATTATTATCGTGTATGTATAATATACTAATATAATATATTTGCGTTTTATGTTTATGCGTGAATCTAGCATTCGTTACTATCGCACCATATTGTAACACACAATCTATTACCTAGGTATAGCAACTATATAGTTATTAGCTAGTATTTTCCATTACCTGTGTTATATTATTACTGTGCAGCAGAAAATAATCTAGGAGAAATATTATATTTAATTTTAGACAATATTGCGCGGCACAGTCAACACCCGAAAATTAATGAATAATTTAAAAAAATATATTATACTATTATGCATTTTAGGTATTTGGCGAAATAAAATAATCAACGGCGCATGTCATTGTTATTACGGCGCGGAATAATATAAACTTTTTATGTATCATTCGATATAATATAACATAATAGTATAATAAAAAATAATATAATACCGGATGTGATATCGGCGGCCGGCGCGCGGTTGACCGTTGGTATAATAATACCCATCGAGGTATAATATTATATGGAATCGAGATATAAATCTATGCGATGGAGACGCCCATCGCATCGAGGGAAACCGCGTCGTAAAGGGGAGATATTAATGTATTATATGTATATATAAGTACGTGTATATACAGGTTAAATTGGTATTTAATAACCGGGTACGCGACAAAAGCTCTAGCTGGTAATGCTCCGTGCCCACGAAACAATACAATCGCATATTTTATGAACAATATACTTAAAATTTTAATATATAATATATATAGATAGGTACACGTCCGATTGCGGAGAATGGTTATGGAAATGATTGCTAGAAGTTCGGCAAGGCGAATCGTATACGCTCATCGTCGTCACGTGTGTGAAGTTCTGTCTTGCAATTTTATCAAATTTAAACATAATTAATATATGTTGTAAGTTTATCAAAAGTTTTAATTACATTACAATATAGGTTGTTCTGATGAACATATTAATTTTAAAATTGCACTTGTACCTACTGCAATTGCTTACGAATATTATTCGAGTACTAACAATACTTACGATTTGTCTGCGGCCACAATATAATAAATAGGATTAGCTGAATGAATTAGGGTGAACTTCACACTACGTCTCGTCATTTAATCCGGTGCATATATGTATATGCACAGGTCTAAACTGCAGGTGGTTCTTGTATGATATTTTTTAGTCCTCTTCTCCATTTTCCTTTCACACAGACAACTAATAGTTAAGTTGCTATTTATATTCAGATAATTATATATTATGTATTTTATGCGACATTTTATTACCAAATAAGATGTCATATGATGTAGGTATGTATAATAGTATAACGCGGTACGTTTAAAAACATCGAATTGTGTAGGTACGTAACTTGATTTAACACATCGTTGTTCGTTTATATATGATATTCTTATGCATTTACTTATAAAGCATCTAAATTAAACAATTATAATTACCTAATTTTAAGTTCTTATTTTATTACACTTAAATATTATACAACTAAGTAAATCTTCTTTTTAGGGTTAATTTTTTTGTTTATTTGTATTCACTATTCAATAACTATAATGATACACGATAATACATATAAAATAATATATGTAGGTATCTATACTTCAGCGATCAGCTATAAGCGTGCATGTGCATTGGACGTTTGCATTTATTAAAATATCCCTAGTATAAAATATACCTAGTCCTAGTTTGAAACCGGACAGATAAATGTGGGTACTTATAATCACACTCTTATACAAATAAAATACACCCACCCTGTCTGCATCTTCGCAGTCGTACAACGCACCCTCTCAAAGATCAACACATAAATTACGTATATATAATCCGATGGCCGATATACGATGTCACGAATAATAACGCGACGTTGTCTGCACATGCATGTAATCTAGGTATATACATGACAATTTTTTTTTGACACGGAGCACAGAACTCGTGGCATCCCCAGTCTGTTGCTGCCGTGAAATTAAAAACGTGTCTTTCAAAAAAGTAAAAAACTTAAAAATAATTACGATAACGATTTGTAAGAATAGAATTTTTTCAAAAAAGTCAAAACTAATTGAAATAATAATGACCGCATCAGACACCTTAATAGATCACCGTTGCATTATGTCACCGACAGCTGCAGCATATCTGGCGGTCCGAAATATAATATCGTATATCTGGAGCTAATAATATTAATTTTGGTACCTAATATTGCGGCCGACATTAAATATCATGATCGCGATTCGCCGCCTGACAAGACGGTTCTTTCGAATCCGCGATGACCGCGTGCAATAAATACTTTGGCGGGCGGCGTGGCAGTGGCACACACACGTAACAAATCATTAGAACTAAACGCTTTTATTATAAAATTACTGAATGCTGCAAATTATTTATCAGGGCTGGCGGCGGCGGTCGAGTAATTCACACTTGCTGTGCATCATATATTTGCTTACAGTGACGTGCATTTCGTGGCGAAGATCAAGCCCAATTCATTTTCGAAGTCAATTTCGATTAGTGCGATTATTATTCACACCTAAAACCCATTCGTGTTTTGGACCGTCGATATATGTTTTTATAATATCGCGTTTCAATCGTACCTCGGGCACTCGTAAAGTAATACGAAAATATTTAATATCATTATAAACGCGTTGGATCTATA
>JACXSJ010001610.1:20725-80931 GCA_014851325.1 Pentalonia nigronervosa
GTGTGTGTGTGTGTGTGTGTGTGTGTGTGTGTGTGTGTGTGTGTGTGTGTGTGTGTGTGTGTGTGTGTGTGTGTGTGTGTGTAGCCTATAGCCGGCTGTTTGCACGCGCGCGATTGGCGTCTTTCGTCGTTATATACAATATCACGTATTATTATTATTATATATACTGACGACGACTGTCGCCGCGCCGATCTCATTGATATGTATATATATATATATATTATAAAAGCGCACAAACGAAGACGATTCCTTTGTGTAAAACGCACGCATGTTGGCTATAGGCATAATATAATATAATATTATTATTGTGTACAGTCGATTCCGCCGCATTTATTCGTTGGACGGATACGCACGAAAATTGTATATATATATATATATATATTAGGGCATACACACACACACACACACATATATACGTGGGTTTGCCGCTATATGCGGTCAGTCTTCCCAGCCGCAGTGGGAATACAAAGTATATAATATAGTAATTACCTATATAAAGTGCGGATAACAATTCAGATTATACACGCTTGCTTGCTGTACCTATTTGTAGGAGCATGTTGGGTAAAAATTAAAGTGGTGTTAAAATAATTTAGTTATTAAGTAAATATACATGCGTCATATGCTCCAGGGCTGGAATAACTAGCATGAGAAATTGTTATAAAGGCACATTGTCTAGGGCCTATTAAACGACAAAACATAGTTTGAGTTATCTAACTGTGAAATGTGAATGAAAAATTATAAGTACAGTAGACACTGTTTATAATAAGACTCGCGGATATAAGGTTCAGTGGCTTATTAAACTCAAAATCACATGGAACCTGACATATTCGATTTCATTAAAAAAAAATTCGGTTATAAATTACGTAAGAAAAGTCGTAGTTAATAACTTTTGTGTTGGTTATTACTTATTACTGGTTTTCTAATTATGACATAATATAGGTTAACATACCTATTATGTATATGTACAATACATTTTTTCGCGTTTCAAATTTTTAAAACTCTAAAATCTATGGAAGTATGATATATATGTATATGTTTTTAGTTAATAATTTGTATGTATGTACTATATAATTATAATAATTTAATAATATCTAATATAATAATATGTACTTAAAAGGAGAAGTAGCAAAATATAAAGTTAACAATCAATTAAAATTGTTGTTTGTTTTTTTTCCTACTTTGTCTATAAGATTCAATCAGTTATAAAACTCACTTTGTGCTAGTCTTAAAACGTGAGTCTTATAATCAGCTTTTACTGTATAAGTTTTTTTTATTATTAAGTAACTATCCGCGGCAACTATAGCCATTGGACGTAACATTACATTACAGATATAGTTTATAAATTACATATAGATAAATAATTAGAGTGATAATAATACAAAATTACATTTTTAGGAATGACAAAGAATGAAAACAATAAGTTTAAATATTAAAAATAAATCTAGGAAAATCTAACGAATTGTTTCTGAATAACTCTATAACGTGATATATATACTATATAGTTGATAGGTATAGGCCGCACTATAGAGACATTTTGCTATAGACAATTGGCTTTTGGCACTAACGCTTTGGCACTATCTCGCTTACCGGTAAAATAAAATATACAGACGCGAAAATCGTAAACGAGCACGTAATTTCAGTAGGTATAATAGTTATTATTGTAAACACTCGCTGCGGTTTCTGGCGCATTTTCAACGCTATTTTTTCTCAGGTAAAATTCGTCATCTCATATAAAACTGTGACCGGCAGCGGCTCTAAACGCGCGTTTTCGGAATGAAAGCATAGTAATAATTTCATCGCACGCGCAAAGCGATAATTTTCGACGCAAGACGAATAATGGGCGTAATTTCATAATAAACTACCTCGATGATGTCTTTTCCTATCGCGTCTCTCTGCCGAAAACTACGTATATAAATAAATATATATAAATTGGCCGTATATTTCCAGCTATTGGCAAGGTCGGTTGTAAGGAGGGGCACCGGTGGGCAATTGCCCAGGGGCAGAAAAAATTTTCTTAGACAAAATGAACAAAATATTCAAATTTTCTCTGTAAAGAGAACATTAAATTTTCAAATCTTAGATATATATTTTTTTAATTTCTAACAAAATAATTGGCAATTTTCGTATTTTTGACAAATTTTTTTTAAAATGTTAATTTCGGAATATAGATATTCTACTATATCTGCAGGCGTGTATATTAAAACTTGATGAAATGAACGAAAAATTTCGTCCTTTTTTTTTTATAAAAAGGAATTTGTTCCGGGAATCCGTTCCTTAAACAGGAAATTGTTCCAGGAATCCGTTCTTTCCAAATACTGTACATAATATTATATTATATTATATTATATTTGCTGCAGCGTGGTGTTTCGCTCACGTTGTCCTCGGTGTCGATCTTCACCATGCGTGTTCTTGCGCCGGGAGATTGATCTCGATTTACCGCCATGTCGAACCGTATTAAAAAGCGTATATTCCTATTTGCGATACGTCACGCGAGTCATATACACTACAGGCAGATAGGTAGGTATATAATATTATAAAATATATTATGTTTGCGTCTAGCACAGCAGCAGGGCTATTCGCGAGAGAGGTATAAGATGCGGGACAGAGTGAATATTTACACGTAGGTATATTATGCTGTATAGGTATGCGTTTGTCTCGTATATCGTATACTGGTTATAATTATACTTGGTATCTGGTATATAGAAGGTAACGTGTATAATATAGTATATATTATATTATATACGCGTGCACAGGTTGGTCAACGCTCGCCGCGGAGAGAGCGTAACGAATGGAATTCGACTCTGTGGCTGCGGCGACGACGATTTATTTTTGCGCGCAGCCTCCGTTCGTATAATATTATTATAAGCAGCCTGCACCGTCATGAGTGTATATTATTGTTATAAATATAATACGGTAACCATCATGTACGATATACCTATATAATAGGTGTTGAACGTCTGTATAGGTACGTAAACGTAAATAATTATCCGATGGACCATATGTCCGGGTGAAAAAAAATTGCATTAAATTCCTGTATGGCACTTTGGCGGTACCTTGTTTTAAACTGCAGGCCGCTGCGTGGTACAGTTGTGCGCGTGTGAATGGCGGCATCGGCGATCTATAAAATAAGATATATATATTTTATTATTAATAATAATAATTTATTGTTATGCAAACCGTCATATTAGATATTATTATATTAGTATAAGCCATTGTTTTTTTTTATTAGTTACAGAACCTATCTGTACCTATATACTATTATCACGGTCCCGGATAATGCATTTTCGTCTATAGAATGCTTATTATTATATTGTTTTATTTTATTATATCGTAAATAACTTTTTTTTTAAAAAAAAACAATATAATTATATCAAACGAGCATTTTTTAACAGTTCAATTTTGTTCAGAAAAATGTTATAAGCTTATATACCTAACGTTTGTAATTAACTGCCCGTATAAAAAGAATAATCGATTCGAAACGTACAATATACGAAGTTATTCACCGAGCTTGCTCACCTTCTTGTATCTAACCTTAATATGATTCGGTTATTCGAAATCTGATTTGTGAAATTTTTGAATTATCGAGATTTTTTTGTGTTAATTCAGGAATGTCTTGATTATTAACGTCCCGTGGAAGTATAAACTTCTATTTTTCAAACGTAAATCTCCCGTTTCTACTATAAATTATTAAGCAAATAATTTTTCTGAAAATATTGACGTATATCTAAATCAAAATTTGAACGAGTAGTTTTTGAGTTATTTAACTTTTTATACTAAGGATTGAGTTTATGTGAGGCTAATATAATCATGGGTTTAAAAGGTGTGGGGATATATTGAAAATTTAAGTACCTAGACATAATTACATTTATCTATATCAACATTTATAATTTATAAAAATGGTGCAAGTATAATGAATACTTTAGATCCAATAGTATTTATCATACTATAAAGCAGTGGAGCCGAGCTCGTATTTCAGATAGTTCAAATGAACTGCCTCAAAAATTAGGTGGGTGAATGGGTAAAATAAAAGTATACTTCCGAGTCTTTCTGTTATAAGGTCACTTAACACAAGAATTTCATTAAATTATTTATATATAATTAGTTAAGCCCGTTTCACATTCGTCTGAATTAGTGGTAAATTGAAAGGGGTGGATGGATTAATCAAATTATTTGAACTGCCAGCTTCAATTTGTGCCACTTCTACATAATGCATAGCTTTAAATGGTTGTGTAATACATTTATTTTACTTTTTTTGTAAACCATTTGTAAGGGCTTTAATTATCCTTAGCATAAACATTGTAATAGCTGAAAATTAAACTATTCAAATTTTAAAATAGATACATCAAAATTTTCAAAAAAATTATCCACTAAATAAAGGGGTTTTTAAAAAGGGAGGTTTCTAATTGAAAAATAAAAATTATTGTATCGCCATAGGATATACTCCTTAAGCAATACAATAAATCAATAATTTAAAAATATGATCTTTTAAGTATATTTAAAAATTCTAAAAATCAGAATTTTATACATTTATTGTTAAATAAAAAAATAAGGATAAGCATGCTTGATGAATCCACTATGTTGTATATAATAATAAAATATCTTGCATATAAATGTACCATATACATTTTAAATTTAATTATAATATATTTTATAATATGCTAATTAGCGTAGTACATATATAACATCACAATTATATTTTTAGAAAGTAATCTTTTGTATCGGGTCATGTCCATGAATACTCAAAGTTCATACAACGTGTTAATTGTGAAAAAAAGAAGCCGTTATTATTATAATTTTAATTATTTTTTTCTTGGTCTAATCATTTTTGTAGTTTCTGATTTTCAAATTGTAGTAAAGGTATTTACTGTTTTGTTTTACCTTTTCTACACACCCTCATTGTAAAACAACTACGTTATTACTTTTTAGTTTACAAATTTCCATATTCATCTAACTGTATATCAAAACTTATTTTGTACTTTTTTTTTACATTTTTAAACGTTTGTGTAATTTTTTTTTTAAATTTTTACAAGTACATGCTATATTACACAATAAGGTTAGGTTAAAATAAAAGTATAATGTAAAAAAAAACATTCTGTCACGATTAAATTAGATAATATAGTAATTAAGGTTGAATTCTTTTTTATTTATTTTAAATACTTATTCGGTTTAAATTTAAAAAAATATATATTAGCAATTATGTTTTATAATTTTCAGTATATTTATTTGTACAAAATTTGGGTTTTTAAATGAATTTTTTAGGATTCTATAATACATTATATCCATAGCCCTATAGTGATAAACAACGATCTATGCGGAGTATAATAATTGAAGTATATATTAAATAATTACGCAGTATCGCGCATAATGCATGTAACATTAAATATTTTTAATTTTCCTAAGAATTCTTCTCTGATTTTTTACGCTTTTTTTGATAAAGTATTTTGAAAAACAAAGAAAAACAAATAAATAGCAAATTTCAACAGTATGTCATATTAGTAATATTTCGGTTTAGCTGTATAGAATATAGGTAGGTAGGTACACTTCAAGATAACCTTCTATTTGAGATGTTTTATCTTAATATATACCTATTTGTTAACGTCAAAGTATAATCTTTGCACGTACTTTACTTACATATCTTTTTATATATTATATTATACTACGCAAAACTGTACCAAAGCATAACATTTTCAAAACACCGTTATATATCTCGTGGCGCGTTTAAAATAATTGATGTGTGATATTTCGCGTACTCGCGGCGTCTATATATTATAATAATATTACGGTCGGGTCAGTCGTCAGCTGTTGCAGTAGTTATATTAGCTTACAAACACATTATTATAATATGCACTATATTGTATAGGTAGCTGGTCCCTGGTCGTTGTTCAACGCATAAAAAGTCGATTAAGGATATATAGGTGCTGATATTCTTTTTCTTAGAAGATTTTCGTACAAAAATATATTGATATAAAAGGTAACCTCAAGTCGTGGCCTAAATTTAAAAAATGGCACGAATTGGGTTCGGGATATTGATTAAAAAAAAATTCAGGTTGGGTTACCGTAGCCGTTATTAGCGTTACCCAGAAGACACCATCACGTGGAGGTTGGCTAGCAAGTCTCCCAAAAATTTTTTTTTTATTACTTTACTCTAATTTGTATACAATTATTGCTACATTTTTTTCTCATAAAATTGAAATTAATACACGCATAGCTTAAATTATTATTTTTTTGTCCATACTTATTTTTTTTTTTTAGTCAGGAAATAAATTTAAAAAACTTCATATCTTTCATAAAACTTAACTAGATCAATTCTACACTTGTAAAACAATTCATCTTCTTTCTTAAAAAAATGTCTTTTTCGGCTGTGCTGCTGAGCTCCGAAGTGATACGTAAATGTTACTCTGAATTCCATGTAAAATATCAATTCGAGTATATTATCGTCATTATCGCAACAATATAAAGATAAGATATTACAATAGACCCAACTCGCATTTTAAATTTTTATAAAAAATGGTAAAACTTTTATAATTAAACAGATCATAATATATTATATTATATAGGTTGATATATAGTAATGCCGGCGCAGATAAGCTGCAGTATTTGGATCTCGATCATGCACAACTGGTTTGTTTGCAGAATATAATATATGGTACCTTAAGGTATACTAAACAAACATCGCTTATACGGACGACTTCATCATAATAATATATGTATATACATAACCTCCGTGATCCAATATTCGTTTTTATAGTTTTTTTTTCTGACGAACATAGTCGTGTGTAATATATGCTCCACGAGAAATCGCGTAAGTGGTAAGTAGGTACTCGTTAAAAATTTCAAACGCAAAAATGTATGACGAACCAATATATTATATTAAGTATGCATATTATATATTTTGCGGCTAACAATAATATTATATTAACGTCGGGGTTACCAACCTCGTTAATGTCGTTAAGTACATAGCTGACGACTTAAAACTATATACGAGCGTACCTATATATTATTTTAACTGAAGCTAAGCTATTATGTTATTATATTGTGACGTGTTTACGCCCCGAGTAGTGGAATTATTGTGCGGTTCACGGACCTATATAGATCATATTTCGTTGTTTTTTATAATACGGAAATTTGAAATGTCTCGTTGTCGTTTATTATATTATTATATTGTTTCGATCCTACACAGCAATAATGCTTCAAAACATATTATATTTTCTGCTCGATATATTTGAGTTGTACGCTTATTTTAATAGGTATATATACGCTGTAGGTTGATAAATTAAAATACTACAACCAATAAATGTTTTTTTTTTATTTTTAGAAGAAAATATACAATCTATATCTAAGACATAATAAGTATATGTGCGATAAGGGAAGAAACAAATAGGGTGATATACATAAATTTGAGGAAAGAAGCCACCCACTGATGGCACTTTCGTCTTGCTTTAATCGTATGCGATTTAGTTATATGTTAGTATTTATGTAATATATTATATATTATATATTTAGTAATGTCTTATATGTTATTAATTAAAGTAGTAAATCTCTGCACCATTACGTTTAAGTCGCCTTGGAGGGCTACCTGGGATTGTGAGGGATGATAAGTTTTTAATCGATAAATGTTGGCAACGATCTCCTCTGTGTTTGCAGATGGGACAAAAGTTTTGGAGACGAATGCGTAGAGTGACGAGACAGACACTGTGAATTTTGCATAATTACCAAAGCAACTATATATACACATAATATAATAATTAGGCTTAGGGACTTATGGCCTTTAAAAATACGCAAATATGCATGCATCAAAAAATTACTAAATAAGCACAAAGAAAAATAACAATAAATATGTGTAAAATAGTTTGAAAAAAAATGATTGGTATAAAATGAATTATTATTATAAAAAATATTTGAAATAGGTATGTTATATTAAATTTAGGTAATTCAGTAGTTGGTTTAAGTTTTTAAATTTTACTTTTCTTCGATGTTTTTCATTTGATTACAATTATATTTTCTAATGCCTTGTTATGATAAAATAATTTCTAATTTAATTTTAGAGTAGTTTAAAAAAAGTACTAAAAAAGCGCTGATTATCTAGACAATCCGTAAATATGTTTTAATAAGCAAAAACATTAAAATATATAAAAATATGCACAATCAAACTTAAGATTTAGATTATATATAACACGAACAGGATTTATATTTGACTGCTACTTTTTACAATATTCAGACAAAATGTACAAATGCTAAAATATAGTCCCTCCTAAGCCTATTATAATAATATTGTATATTAGATTGTTTGTCTATTTTTACTCTAGTCGTAACCGCGACATTTACATAAAAAAAAAGAGAAATTTTCTGCGAAAATCGTCACCGCTGAAGAGGAGTAATTATCGTAAAAAAAAAAGAAAACATTTAAGTTTTTATTTGAATCTTTAATAGTAGTGACGTAAAATACATAAATAAATCTTGTATAGTGTACCTGCGCGGTTATTCTGCAAGGTTATTATATGGTAGGTACTCTCGCCGTCCAACATTTAATGGAATTATTATTAATTATATAACTTTACTGTACTCGAAAATCTGTATGGATTATACAAGTAGTTTTAGAATTCAAAATCACGAACTCTTATATAGTAATGATCGGATTGAGATTTATAAATTAATCGTTAAGGAGTGATCGCTTCTCTATTATGGTTATTGTTATATATTCATCGCAATAACACATACCAGCTATCATCGTCCGTTTAAAACGATTTCGTTCACGTTACACGTGTCTTCGTAGTCATTATTATAATGTCTAAAATATTTAATTGTTATGTTTAAAAATTAATCGTCGGAGTTGTGAGTTTAACCGTCGGCAGTATAATTATCCACTTGTCGTTCAAATAGTAAATCGTTATTACAAATCGGAGTAAGTACGTGTGAAATTATAATATCATTAAAGTGCTCCTGCAGCTTGCTTGTTGACTACTCAAGTAGTTTGTATTGTAAACTTCGTTCTCGGCACTTTTCGGTCTTTGGAAAAATGTTTGTTTCCAATCTTACGAACATAAACACGAATTATATAATATTGTGTTCAGGCGTGTATAATTTTCCGTTATCGTTTTGATTTAGGTCAAAGTTATAATGAAACCGTCTAGTAAACGGTGTATATAATAATAGTTTTTAATTAAGTGTTGCATTATATTATTTTGAAACTAGTTTACTGTAATTATTGACTACCGTTATCGTGTGCAAATAGTAGTGAAGTCGATATATATGGTGCGAAATAAAACGGAATCGCAAAAATATATAAAGTATATAATAATAAAGATTACTGATATCGTATTTTTTGCTATATCTATATACATACCGCATTTCATGAACAGTTTTTTTTTAGATATTTATTATAGGTATTTGGTGATATATTTTGTGTGTTAATGAGTGCGGTATAAAAAACGTTTTTGGGCTTAAAGTTAATAAACTATTATTTCGAATTTCGATTTCAATATACGTCAAAAATAAAACTATATGCTTACTATTCCTATTTCTGAATAATATGCTTTTATTCGAATTTTCAATTTTTAAGTATAGATATTGTACGACTTACTCATCGCTCTGAAACTTCTTAAATGTGGTTGAAGCAGGACTCGGAACTTTATGCGTTAGAAAACATACATATTATGCATTAAAAAAGCTCAAATATGCAGTGTAATTATTTTTTTATAAAATATGTATTTATATGGGAACAAACTTGGAAAAGTGTATAATTATTTAAAAATAAAACAAATTTTTTGTATACTTTGTCTTATTTTATCAAACGAGTGACTTGGTGGCGTACGATGTCGACTACAATTTAGTGACAGCTCATGATAAAAATAAATCTCTTGTTAGTATTAAAAAAATGTTAAATCAAACCTTCCCAATCTTAACGAATTTACAATTTATTAATACTCGCGATGTATAATTCAAAATATAGACAAAGCGACGGCGTGCGGCTCTTTGTTTTTAAATTTTTTAAATGATTGAAAATTGGTTTTTTGTCCATTAAAACACGTAATTCATACAATATGCTTAAATCCTTAAATATGCAAAATCATAAAAATTTAGTAAACTATGCAAAAATACGCAACATAAATGTTTATACTTCGATTGTACCGTGACACGAATTTGTATAAAATCAGATTTAAAACATGCAAATAATGTACTAAGTCCTGAGCCCTGGACTTGTAACAATAGTTTAAAATTTAAAGGAGTGCATAATATCAAAGCGTTTACGGCAGATGTGGACGACTATGGCGTTAAAAAACTCTTCGCATATAATGTGGTTGCGGGGAAACAAAACCGCCGCGGTGACCATGCAGTCGGTGGTTACGCAATGGTTCAGAACAATCAGAACCACGGTACATATATACCTACATATTGTATAATGAGATAAAATAACCCAGGTACCCATATTTAACATTTCGTGTCGCAATAATGATTTAATTCGCCGCAGACTCATTATTTTATAATAGCTTGTTGCTATTTGCTACCAGCGCGGCCGCGTGGGAGTTGAGGTCGCGTATATTTCTGCCGCGCGCCGTCTGAAAACTAAAATATCGCCGCGTGTTATTATTATGTCACTCTGCTTGGCGGCGCGGAGTATTATTATATTATATGAACGACACGCAATATCGCATATAATAATAATAACGATAACGATATAACGACACTAATAATACTCGCGTTCGGTATTGCGCACAGCTTTGCGGCGGCTCTCTTATTTAGTTGTGTTGTATTGCCGTCGTTATCGTCGTCCTCGTCATCTCGCTACAGTTTTTAATTTCGTTTGCCGAGCCCGCCCGGTGACGATTTGGCAACGTGCGTCGCGGGAGACGCGCGCGTACGGAAATAGACAAATAGTACAACACAGGCGCACACAGTTCCATAATATGGTTTGGGTCGTTGTCGTGACGTCGTCGTCAACTGCTGCACAGGGTACGTCGCGCGCATTATTTTTTTTTTTTTAATAAATAATAATACTGCAGTAGTACAACCTCGATTAACCGTTAGTCTCGATTCTCGGCGGATAATCGAAAAGACGGTTAAACGTGAAACGGACTTTTTTAAGCATGTTATTTTTTCAATAATTTTGACATGCATATCTGTGTAATAACTAACTATTATACTTATTGGTATATATATTATTTATTATTTTTTTACTACCCATGCATTCATATATTTGACAAATATATTCGTTCACCGACCTCGCTACATATTCTATTTAATAGTGTTGGAAATAATTGTTTAAACATTGTGATATAATTGTTATAGGTTACAGCGGTTAAATCAGGGTTGGTAAGTCGGGTCCCAAATGACCTTTTCTCGATTAATTGAGTCCCGAAAAATAAAAGGTAGCGGGTAATCGGAATCCCGGAAAAAAGAGTTTTAGGTAACAGGAGTCCCAGCAAAAAACAAATTACCCATATTATGTGTGTATTATGTTGTTTTTTTTAATATCTAAAAATTTTTATTATTAGAAGTAAAATTTTATAATAATTATGGTACCCATAAATTGTATAAATTCAAATATAAATTTCATTTTTATTATCATAATTAAATTAAAATTTATGTGGCAATCTCTTATTAAAACCTCGGTATTAAATTTATCAATTAGATATTTAAAATCGATGGGATATTAATAAATCAATCAAATAATTAATTCAGACATGAAATACTGCGTATTAAACTGTATTATATAATATATTATTATTAAAATTATGTTGTATCAATCGTTCAGTTATCTATAAATAATATAATATTTTTGACTGTTGTCTGTGGGTGCGCAAAACAATACTTTACTTTTTCTCTCACGGAAAATTTGTCGGGGGCTCAATTGCACCCAAATGTCGCCACTCGCCACCGAGTGTACAATTACGTCATGGACTATTTGCGCGAATATATAACGTCCTCGAATTCGTAAGCATACTCGTGAGACGAGACTCCATTGGTACCTACGCATCATAAAAAGCCCCTTTGTATGCCGCTCAACCGTGTGCTGGACTACACATGCGTAAATAGTCGCACGTGCAATAATATAACAACAACAACAACAACAACGATGGCGTCGATAACAATAGTAATAAAAAAACATTCGGTTCATTGTACTCAAGTCTTCGGGCACGTATACTGCTGTTTGATGCGCGAGAGAGAAGGAAACCGCACGAAAAGGTTAAGTCATTGCAAACTGAACGCGTTGTTCGCTCTCGACGGCCACAATTCGGCGATATAGTTTTTTTTTTTTTTTTTTTTTTGTTCTCCGCTGGGTTCTTTATTATTGTGATTATTATTATACCGTATAATATATATACCTAAGTCGTATAATAATAATATTACACTCTAAAGTTTAAATCGAATTTACCAAACGCGCCGAAACTATAACGGAGTGTTTTTTGTCGATACGTTTTTTATTCATTTTTTTTACGAGCCTGAGAAGATAATATATATATATAATTGACATGTAGGTACATATTATATGTATATGCGAAGCGAGTTTCCGCTCGGCCACTCTCGTGTATATATTATTATTTACCATATGGTGCGCGTCCGCGACGATGCACGTCCCACGCTCATCGAACGATTTAAACGCGTATCGCGCGATGCGGTGTGGTACATGCAGATGAGCTGGTACGCTGTACGTCACGTTACATTTTACGTTTTACACATGGTACAGGATAATCTTATTGAATTTTGGTACGCCTCACCCCTCTCACTTTTAAATACCTACAATTAGAGCTCAGAAGTCGTTGAATTTGCGTGTTTTTTTTTTTTTTTTTGAGTGGCTATTAGATTTTCTGCCAAGTTGGCTTAAAATCATTTTCACGACACTATAAAAAAAAAAAAATATTTAAAGTTTATATTGCATAATTTTATATATTTAGTGATTTTGTTGTTTTAAGAGCATATTTGATGATTAATGATAAGTTTATAATACAATTTTAAATTTTGTCAACAAAAAAATAAATACATTATATTGTTATTTCTTTTAGAATTTTCACTACCTAGGTTTTATTGAACCGTGTTTTTCAAATCCCTAGTTGATATAAAATTTCCTGATTTTATTAATAAATATTTAGTAAAAATTATAAAGCATAAAAACTGGGTATACGCTTAAAAATTCACTCCGTATATATTATAATATTATATATATATAGGTGTATACATCGTGTTTATAAAATCGACTTCTTTTATGTATACATTTAAACAGTTTATTTTTTCGACTTGTACTATATAATATACTTATAGCCCAGTCACTGCAGTACGCAGTATTCATCAGTCGGGGCCGACGAAAAAATACATAAAACGTTTTGTTTACACGTGCGGCAGCAAGACCCGCGTAAACCTCGATCAGAATATCTGGCGGCATCCGTGTCACGACCCCGACAAAAAAAAAAAATATGTAAACACAGCAGCCGCCCGCAGTAAGACCGTTTTCGATTTTGAAATCGCGAGTGTGTACATTTACATAAAAAGCTCGTCAAGACACGCCGCCGTTTGTGGGTCGTAAAAGTGTACATAAATTCTATACGCGTATATCTAATAAAAAAAACCCCATTACCTATTTATAGGTATATAGTATATTTTATTATTAATTATTATTATTACGTCACTTCGCGCGTAACGTGTTTTATTTGCATATCCAATGTGTATGCAATATAAAGCAACATTTTAAGTGCGCTCACCCTATTTTTATGCTTAAATTGTGATTGCATTTATTCAAATTCCGATTTTTAAAATTTTTAAACACATTCTTGAAGACCATATTTCGAAATTCTTGAGATTTTTCGTACCACTTGAGGATGATCCTGTGACAATATACATCCTGTACATACTTCTGTTTTTCCAATAGCAGGAACTCTCTTTTCACTTTAAATTATTTATTATTGATCTATCAAGTAATTCATCAATAACCTAGGTTAGGTAAATCAATTTATAAAAATTCATAAATCAATAATTATTATTATTACATATAAAGATAATATAACATTTAGTTTACATTTTTGCAAAACCATTTTTAAGGATTATAATTATTATCCTCAGTATAAACACTTGAATAACTTCTAAACTACTCACTAAAATTTTTATTTAAATACATAAAAATCGTCCGCTATAATTTACAATAAATAACATATGGGGGTTTTCGTTTGAAAAATAAAGTTTGCATTGCCTCAGGACACTCCTATTAAGTAGTACGAAAAAAAAACAGGAATTTGAAAGTATGGTCTTTAGTTAGGTATATACTCAAAAATTCTAAAATTCAGAATTTGAATAATTAATCTACTATAAAAGGGAAAATAGGGGTGAGCATGTTTAAAAAATCACCCTGTACATGTATAATGTATATATCTATATATTATTATTTGTCAATGTATATACTAATAAAATAATATATTGTATCATTAAACTTAATCACTGCAGTAATATTTATTATATGAGATTGCGTGTAAGTAATTTTTCCCGCCGAAAATTTAAATCTGTTAACGTCAATACCAGTTATTTAACATTTTAGAGTATAGAATTCCCATTTGAATTACCCATATGTTTAAACCGATGTGATTAATATTGTAATGATATATTATAATATATTACGATTGAAAACATTGCAGCACGCAATAATGTAAAACATTATGATTGAAGAAAAATGTACACATATTATATCGTTCAGTGTTCTCTTCGCATTGCGAGGTACCTACTGATACTCGTTTAAGTTATATCTAACTCGTTAAATGGATGAATAATCTCGCGTAGGTATATATAGGTAATAAACGCGATAAAGGTATGTTTGCAGTTATTTGAAAAAAAACGTACCGACTAAATAAACAAACCAACGGGTTAGAGAAATAAAAATAAAAAATAAATTAGAATCCCAGAAACCTAAAAAAACCCATTAAGATAAAATTGATATAGACTCGGTGGCGGTCGATGTACATGTACTATATAATATAATATATGCTATACGTAGTTAAATATCTTAACACATTTTTATGTATTTTTTAAAAAAATATATGTTTATTGTTTTATGTTGTATATTATACATATAGTATGCAAAACGCCGATAAGGCGTGAAGTGAGAATGCGTTTGAATTTTTTCGAATCCAACAGGTCGCGGTGGCTAGGTCGGGGAAACTTACAACCAAAACATAAACGGGATTGGTCTATAGCTGGCTGTGTGTTTGTGTTTGTGTATGTAAGTACATATATAACAGCGTGTGGTCTTTGTTCGTATATTATATTGCACCCGAGGACTTGTACATGTACACATCGAGCGGTTCCCAAACTGTGCTCAGGGCTCCGTTCGTTTCACCATAAGAATGTAATAATATAAAAATCTAGCAGCCGTTAATGCGACAGCTTCTAGGCTCACTCCGAGACGTGTACAATATATGTAACAATATATATTATTTTTCAATAATCTAGTTTTATTTTCATTTTTAGATTTAAATTTTAAATAGTAAATAATATTTTTTCCAATTCTATATTAATACTTTTGTTTCTTTAATTAATAAATGTCTTATTATTCTTACTTCTATACCTATATATTATCTTGTGTAATATGCTCCATAGAACACGGGCAGATAAAACTTGACATTAAATATTTCTCGAGGTTCCACTAGAAAATACTGTTTAAAAAAAGACCCCATGCCGTAAAAAGTTTGTTAATCGTTATTGTATACTAACCAAACCGTATACTTTCATGCTTACCTACTTAGCTGTATATATAAAGCCCCGAACTAGAGAATACACCGCAGTTTGGTTACTTCTCAGAAAATGTAAAAACATACAAAAATTACAGATTTTGTGTGTCTGTATATGTTTTCTTTACGCTTTCGTTTTTACATATTAACACATTAATCATTATCGTATATTATATATATATAGCAGTGAGGTCTCTGCATTCGACCTCTTCTTCCGCACGTCGGTGTTGCGGCCCCGGGGTCATGTGCGTGTGCCCATCTATGTTATCTTCACAACAGAACGCCGACGAGAATAATAATCATATAATATATTATATACCACCATGCGTACTTACTATAACCGACGAAACACGCCTATCACTATAAGCGAATTTCGAAAATGTTAAAGAGATATGAAAAGAGTTCGAGTCTCCGTGCACCGTAGTATGAATATGATGGTGGTATTATTCTAGGGATTGTATAGAGACCTTTTAGGGGTGGGCAGAAGGGACGTGGAGATTCGTATTGAAGAGCCCTAAAAATAGGAAACTTGACAAAATTGTACGCGTTTAACTGCTGTCATCATCGCTCAAAGAATTATATACTGCAGTGCTCTTGTACGATGTATATTGGAATAAATAAGTTTGTTCTTTTGTATCCTTTTACAGCAGTTATTTCCAATCTCTTCTATTCTACGCCTCCTTTGTAGTAACGTGTACATGCCCCCAAGTTGGAAAACTCTGGTCTATAGCAATTGACTCCTCGCTGTTGGAGCGAGTATACAAAGGCGGTTTTTATTATTAGCCGCTTTTTTCTTGAAAATTGAACATAATCCGCGTGTTTATCTCCCAGTAATAGAGCATCTGGAACTTGTAACATTAGTAGCAGACGTATGTCGGTTAATTTATTGTTCCCGAGTAAGTCGATAGATGGACTGGTAGATGGGTGCTCCCTATCTTCTCTCTCATAATATTAACATTAAAATTCCAACTTATCCACTAGATCACACCATCCCTTTGTCATTCCACTTATAATACTAACTAAGTATCTAAATATGGTATGATCGATGCAATTGATCGGAAGATGCGACTGGCCAATGAGCACCCTGCTACCACTCTCAGTCTTTAATTTTACCAATTATATATAGTTCTTAAAATTGTATAATCTTTCTCGTTGAGTTTCTCAATGTAACTATTTTATGTGCTATTTATTAAGTCATACACATTATACCATTGCAATGCATGCCCACTTATATAAATAAACACTTTATAAAATTTATTTTATAAAACGATTTATATTATAGGTATAGGTGGTAGAACTGTTACAAATACAACTTCGGGGGAGAGAGGGCTTATTCAGCCTCGCCTCTCTATAAATAGGCGTCAAAATGACCTACCTCTGCATTTACAATAATATTATATACAGGCGCGTTTTGTAAATAAACTTTTTTAAACGCCGCCTGCTGCGAACCACCTGCCCTGAAATACACAAACGTCCACCACGTGGGCATACTTCGCATATATATAATTATATTATTTTTAGGCCTATTATATCATGTATTCGTATAATGTAGAGAGATGAACGAACGAGATTTATAACTACGGATGACCATCGTCATGTGGATCCTCATCGTGATGTTGGGCAAATATTTTACCAACGAACGATAACGATCGCTTACATATTATTATATATACCATATGAAAATAATTATTACGAATTTATTATAATTATAGCCCGAAAAATACGCGCAACACCTTGGATTTTTTATTTTCATATTTATAATAAATATTGCATTTTTTCTATAGTTTCTCGAATAATATAAAAATAAATGTCCAACTGCAGTATTATATGTTTTTAAACATCTATACGACTAACCCAAAGTAAGATCCTCGGATTTAACTACTGCAGTAGTAAGTACCATCGTAGATATAATATTATAATCTTATAATAATATCTATGGTTGATACGTGCGCAAATAATGTTCGTCAAGCGGACGACGGTGCGTTTTTGACTTGTGCAGCTTGCGCGTTACGAAAGTGTTCGTTTCCTTTAATTATCTCACACTAATGATCGTTTATTATACAAACACAAATACACGCTATTTACGCACGGACTTTGTAAATTGCCTACATTCAACTCCTCAAAAATGAGCGGTATCGAATCTCCTCAAAATACTTCTTTTCTTGGCCATTATATTTTAATATTTTCAATAATTATTATCATTTTATAAAGTCAGAAAATCTATGACGCCTAAAACAAACTGGTCCTTGAGGCTCCGGTGCAACTGCACCCTCGTTAAATCCAACACTAATGCTTTATGTAGTACCACGAGCAGTTCATGTTATACTCGCACTTTCGGCAAGAGGTATCTCATGCTGGTTGTCAACTATGACATCATAATTATTTTTCGAATCCCATGCAAAAGCTAAAACGTGTTTGTCTCGGTCGTGTAGTATTTTCATTGTGAACGATGTGCAAGTCTGCTGCAAAAGTCGCTTATCATATTATACTCTCATGGTGTGCACAATTAATAATAATGCCATATGCCTAATGGTCGCGTGCCGAAAACCATTTACGCACATAATGTTTTTAATAGGCACGTTTAACATTTTTACGTTTCCGAGTGGCTGTGGTCGTAGATATTATATCATTATACCAATGGAAACGTAGAAAAATATAATTATACGACGCACGTATATAATGTATATGGTCGGTTTCAAGAGCAAACGAAAAACAGAAACAAACTAGTATTTGAAAAATATTTTAAATGTGACACGTGTGTCGAGCGTGGAGTTCGCCGCAGCTTTTGGGAGCCGCCGCGCAGTATATAGTGTTACCGCAGCAACCAAACTTCTGTGACTGACTATATTATTATGTATATACCGGGTGATCCATTTAACTGATGGCTACACGCTAGTATTTTTACTGTGTTTATAAAAGTTAGTCGTTACTACTTCTGCGGTACAAAACAAATTTGTTTTTTTACTTACCTTTATATATATTTATTAATTTTAGACGATCGCAGTAGCGAAATGCTCTTCTAAACATTTTGATTTTTACATTTGTATATTTCAAATATTTAAATGTGTATTGAAGAATAAATAGGTTTTTTTTGTCACCCGACATTTGTTGGTTTCGATATAAACATAACCTAACCTATACTAAGTCAAGATCCAATAAATGTATGAACCCTCATTCAATTCTTACCGAAAACTCATCTCATTAATTAAATATATAACTTTCTCTCCTTTAAATTTATACAAAACTTAAACTCTTAAATTATTATTATGAACTATGTATTTTTTTGAATTTTTTTTTTTATTTGTATATAATTAACGTATTTTTTAAATACGTTTAATATAGTTGTGTCCAATGACCATCACACAGATGCCACGATCGATTAAAATAAAATAAAAAAAACACAAAAATTGAGTGTAAATCGCCGCGGTTTTAAACAGCTGAACACTCCGTACATTAGTTGACAAGTTATAGTCATCGTTTAGGTCCGCTGCCGGCACGACTACACACACGTGGTGTTTTGGAAATTTATATCGATTAATACGTAACGGACTTTTAGGATATGTATACATAGCAGGAAATGATAAAGGCGGTGGCGGGCGCGTTAATTGTGTATATACGATTGCGGAAAGGGGAGGGTCATGCTCGGCTACTGTTTTTCCACGTTCTGCGCCCCTGCTTTATAATATTTCTATATATATAAAACAATACAACTCTGCCTGGTACGAAAGCGAATTATTATATTTATTATAATATGCGCGTACATAACTTTTTTTTAAATTGAACACGAAAATTATACAATCATTTCTGCACCGCCTAATGCGTATAATAATAATATATAATATTTATATTCTCTGCGGCTCGCGTGTTTATAATTTGACGTTTTCGGCGGTAAAACTGATAAAAAAAAAACTCGTTTGACGAAACTCGTGTAATTATATAGGGAGGACTACAGCAGCAGTTTACGCACTTTCTATATAATTCTCCCGCGGGTGTGAATCCCGGACGAAAAATTCTAGGCCAAAAATCCATTTTGAAAAAAGCTCTGACTCATTTTTTTCAGTAACAGACGAAAATTCCAAAAATACAAAATATTCTATTTAAAAAATTAAAATTTTAAAAATGTAATTGATTTT
The DNA here is from genome assembly GCA_014851325.1 of Pentalonia nigronervosa. NCBI lineage: Eukaryota > Metazoa > Arthropoda > Insecta > Hemiptera > Aphididae > Pentalonia > Pentalonia nigronervosa. The sequence goes on from JACXSJ010001610.1 coordinate 40,566, forward strand.
CTTATACAATATTATATTTTCAATTACTATTCCTTATACCTACTTATAGGACCTACAGTTTACAAATATTATTGTACTATTATTTGTACTTGGTAATCGTAATTTTATAGGTGTGAGAAATAATTATCAAATTAATTATTGAATAAGAATATAATTATATTTTAATAAATAATAATTTATATTTTCGGATTTTTAAATTAACAACGAATAAATGTGCTTTGAATTTTTGTCTAATGGTAAAAAAATGAGTCCGGACTTATTTCCTGACTTTTTTCAAAATGGACTTTTTGACAGATTACCACGCGCAACACATCCACATCGTATGTTGTAAATTACGTTAAAAAATCGGTAAAAAATTGGGATAAATCACCAAGTTTTTCAATCACTACGGGGTTCGATCACGATTGAATTTATAATATAACGATAAAATCAATTTTCACCTTATAAGGACTGCTACCTATATTACCTGTATATAGGAATAAATCACCCACTGGCGTGTTTGGCACTCGTGGTCACACGTGCCGTGCCGGAAAATTATATCGTTTTGAATAAAATGCTTGAAAACGTATCGGCCGAAACGTTTGGTGTCCAATCGAACTTGAAGATAATATAATTATATATTATATACACGCATTACGATTCGTGTGAGCTTTTATGGGCACGTTATATTATGTATAAGTACACGAATTGGCCGTAAACGGGTCTCCCGGAGGTTTTTACTGTTTGATTGATTTTTATTAATGAGTTAAAAGTAATAATTTGTACTCGAATTTTATATTAAAATCTGTGTTTTATAAAATTGTGAAATTAAACGTTTTATTATTATTCATTAATATTCTAAATAAAAAAGACGTGTAACATGTATTATAACGCATCGTGTATAAAAAATATATTTTTGTTCATTGACAACCTTTTTTTTGTTTTTTGGTCGATCGCAACTACCTAGAAAACTCAGAAGTCAATCAAAAATCTATTAAATTGGCCACCCCTGATATAGTCGGACTTCGAATGATTTTTTTTTATTTTGAGAAAAAACTACTTGTATATAAACCTAACACATGGATGACCACTATACGATTGATAATAAATTATGATATCCGCACAGCCTGCAATGGCTATATATTGAAAGTGGCAAACTTCTGTTACCTATTTTAAATTTAAATTATTATATATCATAAATATTCTAAAATATATTTTTAATAAAAAAGTTTTGGGCTAAGAAATACTGTGGATTTAAGTATACAAATAATAATAATTAAATAAAAGAAATAGTAGATACGTCTCGAATTTTCAAAAAAAAAAAAATTGAAAATCTCATATACGTAATCTTGTTGTGTTGTACTACGTATTACACTAATCTCTATATTGTAAAATATATCAGTTAGTGAATAAACAAATATATTATCATTATTATTAAATATAACTATAAACATTTTGTTATTGCAATTTCAGGAGTGATAATGGTATACATTATACCTCTCTTAAACAATAACAGTATATAAATTATCTTAAATTCATAAAATTTTAGTTTTTATACACATTTGTTTATCATTTGCACGGGGTTCGGAATGTCATAATAATATATGATTTATTAGTGAATTTTAGATTTGATTCTTATACGAGTATAGTGTTTTATTATTATTTTGTTGTTGTCTTCGGTACATAAATATTATTTCTTAAGATAACAATAAAAATTATTGCATTGCATAATATTATTGTACTGTTCACCAAAAACAATCTAAGTCTAACCCGTCATTACATGTTACCAAGAATATTCGTCTTAACTGTTAGATAACTTCGTATTAATTCATAACTGTCAAAAAAATGTACATCGCACCGGAAAACCGTAAATACAGTTACATTATAAAGCAATATAATAATTGTACAACACTTAATTATTATTATAATAACGATCGCCAGTTATAAAGGATGGCTACCGCGTAATTCTTTTTTCGTATGACGTTAAACATTAACCGTGCGATCTCTTCTGCAGTGTACTGCTGCCATACACAATATACAGCTGCACATTACATTCAATCACTATGTATGGTTACACTCCGACGGCAATAATAATAATATATAATTGTAATATAATAATAATAACGACAATGCTGCGACGGCGGTCGTAGAACTCGGTCGTCGTCGTTCGGAGGACCATGACCGTCTGTCCGAGAAAATCGTCTGTGTTTATTTTTCGTCGTCATTTCCTTTTTGATGGCGTCCGTCGGACGTTTATTGTCGAGTTTTTTGTTTTTTTTTTTTTAAAAAAAAACACGCATATACACGTATGTATTATATACAGGGTGATTCACCGGGCGCACACTCACGCATTCGTTTTTTTCATTTAATAATCATTTTTTACGATTCCTGATTTTTGGAAGTTTTAATTATAATACCCGAAGGCCATATTTTCAAATTCTTGTCATTTTTCGTACAGTATACTTAAGGAGTGCGCCCTGTGGAGATTCAGACTTCTGTTTTTCGACTATAAATTATTGAGTGGATAATTTTTATGAAAACTTTGACGCGTGTAGAAATCAAAATTTGAACGAATAAATAGTAGGGGGCTATAATGGAAATTTGTAAATTTTAGTAATTATTATTTATAATTTTTAAAAAATAGTCCAAGTATAATAAACACTAAATCCACATAATATGTAGTTTATATTTTTGTAATACCATTTTAAGGACTATTATTCTTAGTACATAAATATTTTAACAGCCGAAAAAATACGCGTTCGAATTTTAAATTAAGTAGATTAAAAAAAAAAAAAAAAAAAAATTATACAATGAATAATTTATAGTAAAAAGGCACAGGACACCCCTTATTAAGTATTACAACAGGTCTCAAGAATCTGAAAATATGGTCTTTAAGTAGGGGTAGGTATATTTAAAAATTCCGAAAATCAGATTTTGAATAAATTAATTATTAAATGATAAAATGGAGGTGAACATGCTCGGTGAATCACCCTGTATAGACTTATAAGTGTATAAGTATATTATATATACAACACATTTATCGCGTTTAACGAAATATCCTTTCCCCGTGGTCGGGCCACATGATGATGTCGTCGGCGGCAATGATGAAGTGTCTACGTGCGGCGTGAAAGGCACGGTGAATTTAAATATATCTGGGCCATCTCTTCTTGTATATTCCACTATACGTTTCCACCATCATATTTATGGCATACTGCGGTCCAGTGGTACTTAAAATGTCGGCCACGATTTAAAAATTAAAGATGATAACAATATAGTATGTCATATTGTAAGTATTGTATATAAGCACTACCCGAAGAAAGTAATAATACTAACACTGTGCGTGTGTGTGTAATTTAAAATAATATATTTATTTTGCAATTGAACGGATATCTCAATGTTAGAACAGAAAACCATTTATTTTTTATTTATTTAATGACTATAGCAGTATATGTGAGTTCCATGAAACTCACCACAACTTTTTTTATATCAGAATGATATTTTTTGTTTACATTCATTGGAATCGGTTGAAACACAATGAACATATGTATATTACATACGATATATATTTATTATATTCCTAATACGCTTTCCTATACAGTATAATATAATACTATACGTTGTGATATTAATTTAAATCCGAACATAATTAAAACTTGTTTCATTTCGAGTGGGCTTTTAAAACAATGGACAATAGTGATGAAATATAAATATAAATAAAGTCAATGCTGGAAAAACGTCTACTCAATACTAATATAGCGGCTTACCGCCAACAGAGATAATATTATTTAAATTGGTAGACCACAGCATGACATTGAATAATAAAAAATAATTCTATAAATTATACCTAATATAAATAACTAATAACTGCTGCAAGATATTCATCGAAATATTTTGCAGATTTGCTGATACTTACGATATCAAATTACAATAACGGGGTATAAATGTTAAAAAAAAATATTTTAAACGAATTTACTGTTGATGTAGGGAGACAAGTAGGCAAACCACTATTGCAAACGATATAGTGTGTTATTAAAACTATATTATCCGATTTAAGTCGTATAAGTTCGTATGATATAATATATATATATATATAATGTATAATATTACGTAGTTATAAATTGTTCTTGTGATAATAATATAACTATGTTTTTTTATTTTGTTTTCAGTCCATCCACAGTGACATTGAATCAAAAGGCAAGTGCATCCGGTTGGTGTTAAAATACTGCACGTGGCTAGCTGAAGAACCACATCAACCCACGTCTCCGGTACGCCAAGAGTTGGTGCAAACGGTGCCGCTGCTAACAAAAAAAGCAAAAAATTTCGAACATCGCTGGCAGTTGTTGTACATTAGATCACTAGAGTGGATCTGCTTCATCGAAAGTCTAACCGTAAAAAAATGTCGAAAGGTATGTATCAGACTAATTATTGTCCAGAATGACCGGAGAGTTATAATAATATAATAGCATACGTAGGTGCTTACTTGTAGAGTTACGGAGTAATCCGTCCAAACAGATTTAATGTAACATTACACACACGTACGGACGTATACGTAATATAGAATTTACGTCGTTCGCTGTGTATATATATATATAAACACGTACATGTATTTCTATTGTAGGACAGTAATAGTTCTTCGGATTACGACGAAGAACCGGTTCACAAATGCCCACGGTTAATCGATCATAATTTGTCAAATTCTTCAGACGTAAGTGACCACTATACATTTATTTCTGAGAGATAAGTTATTTAAGTCGTTCAAATATTTAGGGTAAACAAGACAACAGCGAAATGGAAACTGAGACTTCGCAATCGCCCGTACTCCAATCTGAACGAATGTCATTCGACGATACGGCCAATTTTCACAGGTAAATCAAATTATATATTGTTGATTGCTAGAAAGCTACTAAAACTGTATTGTGGCACTGCAGGTCGGATAGAAAGGGCCCGAACTTGGCAACTTTCTACTACAGACATTTAGACACGGATTCTGAACAAGAGTCGCAGAAGAAGTCTATTGCGGAAACTGAAGTAAAAACGTCTGAATCATCGGAAGAAGAAGAATGGACATATAGTGCTAACGCGATGAAAGAAGTTAAGAAACCAGACGTCCCCGTGTCTTTGGCAGAACCAGCCAACGTGGAAGAAATTAAAGCTCTGGTCGAAAACGTCAATTGGTCGGTTTCCAAGAACAAACACTCTGAAAAACTTTGGATGTCTGGCAATGGCGTGAAAAGAAGAATTTTCCGACACGAAACGGTTGATCCTAATGTACTAACATTTTTTTTTTATCTGTAAATCATATATGTGTTCAACGGTTTCATGTAAATAATAAACTTTTCTAGAATGAAGATTTTATCGGCGATAGTTGTGATGCTAGTGGTGAATATACTACAGAAGACGACGATCAGCATTTCAACTCGGATAATCATTCGCATTCTTCACGGTCGTGTGATATAACCGTAATGCAAACTCAGGAACTGGATTTTTCTCCAAGTCCAGGAAATATGAACTATTGCAGTTCTCCAAAGGTAACCAGCCGCAATGCCATTTACTGTCATTGTATGATTATTATTTTTTTTTTTAATAACAATATACTTATTTCAATTTGCAGGTTGTATTGAGATCGAAACCAAATACTGGAAATTCATTGAGACCGGTTAGTATGTCTGGTCTTCCTCAAAGTAGTCCCAAGGCTAGACTTCTGACTGAGTCCTGTCAGTTGTCCGTTTCTGAATCGGCCCTCAACCATATTTCTCATGAACAAGTATCTGTAAACGGCAGAGACTCGTCTACCATCGAGGAATCCACTGCAACTCAAACGCAAGACTGTTGTGCATCTTACAACACAAATTCACTGAGGCGACGTAAACTTAAACACAGGAGAAAGAGTACAGTGGTGAGAAATGGCTAATAAAATTACCTATATGCGTTTAATATATCAAAACTCTAGACTAATTGTATTAATTCATTTATTTTTGGGAACTCAGGAGAGAAAAAGTAAGAGTGGGTCAGCCGACAGTCTGTCATCTGCAGTTAATTCTGTTACCTACAACCAAATGATCACTTCTGATTCGTTTTCCGGCTCTTTGTGTGGCATTACTCAGAATGATTCACAACGAGTGGATTCGGAAACAGAAGAAGAGGTTACCAAAGAGTCAAAACGCCCGTCCGTGCGTAAGCGTCCGATGAAAATGCCGGTGTTTCGTTTAGGAGAATTTGGTGCAGTAACTCCGAGAGAAAAACGTTTCCCGTTGACAGCTCAACTGCTGTCAGGTACGACCACCGACTTCAGTTCGTTTTCAGAACAGGCTTGGGACAGCTATCAGGAAAAATACTTAAGCGAGCCATACAGCGAGGACCCGCCAGATCCGGAATCGGTCAGACGACTATTGGATTTTGGTGACGATTACAGAAAATGCTTTGATAGTCAGTCTGACTGCGCTTCCAGCATTGGTAGACCAAGTTTTGTGAGTACCCTTGAATGTTATTAAAAAAAAATATTTACATGTGTTTTATCATAGAACTTTATTATTTGTCATTTTATTATTTCAGCTCGATGATGAAACTTTTGAACAAGATTCGTTAGATTCCGTTCGTAATCTCATCCTTGGAAGTCGTTCGAATTTGAACTACTTGGATCAGGTGCTTTCTAAACTCGTCGCTTATCCGAATTCAAAACTTACGCTTACGGAAATTGTAAGTGGATGATAACTGTAAACTTACATTATTTACATTTCATAATTGTGCTTAATTTACAGGAGCGATTAAAACAGTGTTGCAGAAAAAATGAATATTGTCTCCGTTTTTATTTAGATGAAATCAAAGATAGCCAAACGTTTGTTTCAGTCAATGACATAGAAGAAATTAAAAGTAAGTAGTTGATATTATTATATTATTAGGTACATAATTGACAGGTTATCTAATTCATTTATGGAATAAAATTCAAATTTTATCCTAATATGTTTATTACTGAGTTAAATGAAGAGTAATTAAATACAATTTTTAGCTTTACTTTTAAATACAAACCTACACGTCATATAAATCTATTTAATTATAACGTAATTCTATCAATGCACTATTTTAAAAAAATTATATAATTATTATTTATCACTAAACCCGGGTGTTAAATATATGGTATTTTATATTGTTATATTGAACAGTTAAACACGTTTTTAATAAATAATAATAATAAAAAAAAAACGTGACCTTGGCCAATAATTCATTATTAATGTCTTAAAATATATTTTTTTGTCATAAAGTAACAGGTGTGGATGTTTTAATAGTCTTGAACATTATAAACTCATGTATTGTCAGTCGTTCACTCGATAAGTAGGTAGGCACTTGATAGTTAAAAACGATTTTAAAATAACAGTAATAATAATAATAATAATAGTTCTAAAAGTTTATTTCATTTTAATAGTATACTATATTTCCACACATTAAAAAAAAAGTGAAATGTTTAAATACTGCCCCATGGCATATTATTAGAAAGAAACCCAGTTCTGACGAGTTTAAGTGGACTAAATTGAGGACCAAACCTACATACACGACGGGGGCTTTGTGATTGATATTGACGGTACTACTTCGCCCACGGGATACTCTAGTCTGTTTTATTTTATCAGTTATTCTGTGGTAACGAAGTATTATACCCATAATATTGTATGGCCGTAACAAACGCGTTAAAAAAATTAATTATTTATTAGTTTGTCGTCTAATCTTTGTTTTAGGTGACTAATAGATGCGCTAAATTTTCATGACTGTATAATGTCTGTGTACATATATACCATCGTATATGTGTGTAAGTCAAATGTCACATAATTATTTCGAGGTCATCAGTCATGTAGGAGTAGGTACTAGGTAGTATATGCTGCACTCCAAACCCAAACGATAATATAATATATTGTAGAATGATGTTTTTGGTAGTTTCGCCGGTTTGTACGATATATATTTTACAAACTATTATATATACCCTACAGTTCTTTTGTAGACTTTGGACGCCTGCGAAAAGCCTACAAACGGAACGCCATGTCACCATGGTGACCTCCGTAAACATGGTCTCGATTTTCCCCCTCACAACCGACTGCGAAAATCGATCAGATTGCGTCTAGCGGCGTTTACGGTGGCAGATGTATCGTACCTAAATATTGTTATAATACTGTCTCGTCGGATCGCGGTTATGCATTGCAAACTATTTCTCGCTGCACGTTTTTGAGTGGACAATTCTTTTGAATAAATGTTGATGTATTGAAATTGAAATTCCAACGAATAGTTTTCAAGTTTCAGTCTCCTACATGTCTGACGAAAATATTTAAATTTAAATGATGGGTATGATAAAACTGCGCAATATACGTAAGACATTAAATAGATTGAATTGATCAAGATTTTCATCAAACCTATATATACATAGTTATTATCGAATTATATTTTATAAGCATTTATTTACAATATTATGTTGGTTATTTAAATATTTACTCGACTGCAGTTTTCCTCGGTGGTAGATATGCCAATATGACTGAATACCTAATAATACGCATTACATAAAGTATTAGAATAACTCGTTTGTATTTCGACTTCGACACTTTAACAAAATAGGCAGCTTTATGAATATAGGTATGTGTATGCTCAAATTTTAAAAACCATAACTCGGACGAATGCATTAATTGCAGTGCGCACAAAAATGCTCAGGTGGGTGGGGGGAGCGTACTTGAAAAGTCAGTGTCCTTCTGTACTTAGAGGTATATTATCGCGACGACGACAAAGTATGTATATTATAAGATAATTAATAAATGTGTGCCGACAATTATTATTACTGGCTCAGGTGGCTGGGCAATATAAATAATAGGCATAATATTATTATTCGTCAAGTCGCGGTCGTGCAACGGCTGGCGCCCCACCTGTTCGACGGCGGTGTCGCGCCCGCACATATTATTATTATGATTTACACTCGCGTGTGTGTTTGCGCGAGAACCTCTCGCGACGCGCGCGTTTCGCGCGGTCGGCGTAGTATCGCAATCACCTGTTCGGCGATTACGCGTTCGCCGCTCGCACGCACACGGCAATAATAATAATATTATTATAACAATAATAATCTTGTACAGCGCGGTGTCATCGTGATTCGCGCGTTATAGTTTACAATAATCGGTAATAATTATATTAAAGAAGTGCGATCTATAGCAGCTGTGTGTAGATATTAATATACAATCGGTATAGTCATCACTTTCCGCAAATACCTCGCTATGTAGGTACACGTTCGCGTTGTCCGTTCGTCGTTTTCGCTTCCGTTTCGCGCTAATAAACATCATAATACATAGAATAATATAATACAATAATTATAATAAAAATATCTATGCCACCGCCGCCGTGAACCAGTTCGTCCACAGCGCTAGACCAGTGCGGTTCGACGGATGTCCGCGCGTAGTTTTCGCCAGCGATTTGTACAAAACTCTTCTGCAGCAGTTGAAAATAATTCTAATGGTCATCGTCGTTATTTCGCAATATTTCTCGTCCGCTCGCGGTCCTGACCGCGCGTTACCAATAACCGACAACGGTCCATAAATGGCATTCCGCGTGGAAGTGGCGCACGCGGCCACGCAAACCATGATCAAAGGTAAACAATATACGTCATTATATTATGTATCGTTTTTTTTTTTTTTTTTGTTAATCCGAACCTCGTGACGTGTGGTTGTCGTATGATATGAGTATTATGAATCATAATGGCGTGTCCCGAGTACAAAACGATCGATATTATATTGTATATTATCATGTTATTTCGTTTTTTTTTTTCGCCGACGTCGTTCGTCCACACCTCCGTGGCACAGCACGCGCAGTGAGAGAGTGACCGAGAAAAACGAACAAATCTCGACTTTCGAAAAAAAAAATTGGATAATATGCCTGCCAACTGTCAATCTCGTTTTTCTGTACCTCGATTTCGGCCTCGAGCCCACGTTCGCCCACGTTCGAACCTACGGAATAGTTTTCCAAATTCTAATGCCAATATAATATTATAATAGCTTATACATTATCCCACTGACGATGATCGCAGTCTTGTAGAACTATATAATGCAATACGCGTATATATATATATAGGTAGTAGGTATACTATATATGATACCACAATGTACCATAATATTATATATAGTTGTACACATATACCTAACCTACCTATGCGTGGGTAAACGTTATTTCTTATTTTTAGTTTTGACATGAAATTACCATCATATTAATAAATTTGTATTTAAAATATAAACATAATTCTCGCCGATTCGTTTTTAGATTTATCTCATCGTGCAGCTCATATTATTGCTAAATAATTTAATAAATTCATTAATGTATATATTGGGATCATTATATCATATATTTGAATTAAATACTCGAATTTTAATTCTCAATATATTGTAATATAGCTTTCTTTGTAATTATTAATAGGGCTATGCACTTGTAGCAAATTAACAATATAACTAACTTAGGAATAAGTTCCAATCGTATAGACACCATATGCTCATATATATATACGCCATAGTCATAATATATATAGTATATTATGGTATATGATTCTAAAACTTTTAATTTCCATTTTTGGTATATTTAATCGCATTTTTCAATACGTTTTTCATTAACCATCGTGTTATGACGATTTCGTCGATTTCTATATTTTATAAAACACTTTGTACATACTAATTTTCTCTGTCATTATGTACACTGTACTGAACCAATTGTTATCCAATTGTTATGATGAGAAAAAATCAGGTAATTAAGTTTTATTTTTAAACATAATGAATTTAAAATTCTTTTTTTTTTTGCTCATACATTTTTTGAATAATTTGTTGTGTATATTTATACTGTGAGAATCTTAAAACATTAACTTTTGTACCTTATATTTAAGTTATTGAAATTTTTATTTTTTTAATTTTGTACACTATTTGGAAAATGGGTTTTATGATAGTGGGTTATAACACAAACACAATCCTACATACTTTTATAAGTTATATATGATGATTATTAACTATATTTAAGGACTTCTGAATTCATGCAATTATATTATTATGATAGATTTCACCGCCAACGGTTTTTATCAATCTATAATTTGTGTGTATACTTTTTGATATATTATGTTAAGCCTGTTAAGGGCGTATTATTATTATTACTATCGTGTTGTCAACTCAACGTTACACCTCACCGTGATCATTAGACCATGATGGACATGTAGAGGCATATATAGTGTTGTACTGCACAACAATAGAATGGTAAGAAAAGTTTTATTGTAAAAAATAATAACTATAACCACGGAACGTTAGCTCTGTATATAAGTGCTAAAATATAATGATACATCGTATAGGTTCGTACGTTTATTTTTAAAATATAAAAAATAAAAACATTAACGCATGGTTACACTAATAATTATGTTGGTCCAATTAACTTTGAATATTATACACGTATAGGTTAAGTATATAATATAAACGTTTTTTTTTTTTTAATGATCATTAGTCATTGTTACAAAAATTGTTAAGACATTAGTGAACGATTTTTAAAAATACAAATTATTATATATTGAATGCATTATACTTGCAGTACAGAATAATTGTAGATATTTTACATCGTTATACGTATTTTTGACATGAACACCAAGGCTCTAAAGCTGTTGGATCTTAAGTCTTAATGTAATTTACACTGGTTAATCTAATACCCATGACGAAATATATTTTTTATAATAAGTAGGTATTCCAGTTCTTGAAATTCAAAACTTATATCTATTATGCTTTTTTAACCTCCGAACAATAACAACTTTTGGCTTTGCCCTCGGCACATAAATAAAGATGACAAACCTAAATGAGATTTAATTTTATGTTAATTACCTATCTATATAACAACTATCATGTGATTTAATTAGAATGTACAAATTACTATTGTTTATATTTTAATGGCTGATATTTTTATTCGATTTTATTGATTTTGTAATGGCATTAATGCATTTTTTTTTTTTAATAATAGGTACTACAGAAATAAATAATTTTAACAAAATAATAAGAGATTCTATACTGAACAATATAGGTATATGCAGGATGAATCATCGTATTTTTCCGTTTTTCTGTGAGGTTAATACAGAAAAACGATATAAAACTGTACGATGGCCCACCCAGTACATTTTAGTTTTACACAATGCATTAGGACGTTTTGCTACCGGCTAGTCAATGGTAGATGTGACAATACCATTTTAAATATACTGTGAGAAAATAATAATATTATTATGTAAATTTTCATCATTTATCGTGCGGAATATATTGCTCAATAGGTAGTCAATCATGATACACAATTTACAATGTAATGTTTATACGTATAATATACATGTATCGTATTACATGTGTAGTCAGTATAGGTACCTATATTATATTTTCTCTCGATACATATAAAAATGTATATATTATAAATATGAAGTACCTTCGAATACATTTTTATGTTGTAAATTTATGGCATATACACATATTTAATCGCATAATATTAACGTGTCATAAATGTATAACGTAGCGTTATTTAAATCATAATAATATGGTGTCGTGTAGCGACTACTTGCTAAACAGTCGATCGTAAACGTTTTATCAGAATCTATATCTTAGTATAATGAAGTATATATTATATATTACTATCAACATGAATTCATTATAACATCCAATAAATTAAATTTATATCATATACGTTTTTAAAAATGAATTTACTATATCTTTATTGTTATTTGTTAGACACTTAAATATTTAATATTATAATCCTATATGTTTCTGTAGCATATTATAATTTATAAGACACGATAAAATTAAGTTGTGAAAAGTTGACGATTTTGAGTTTTGACAGTCTATCTCGTCAATCGATAAATCTTATAACCCTTTAGTGAAAAATTTGAAATTTGCGCGTAAAAATTAAATAGGTACAGCTAGGTGTATTGGCCATGCTTGTATTTTTTAAATCGAGTATAATAGTAATAACAAAATGAATAGTACAATGAGCATAACTGCGTTTCTGTAAAATGTAATTGTATTATTAGGTGTAGGTAATTTAATACGTATCTATAGAAGAATAAATCTATTAAAATATGGGGCACAGAATCGGGTTTATTGTTCCAGGATGAAGTTATAATAAGGACGAGTCATCTACATATGAGAAAAGGGTAGAAGATGTATAGAACAGAGTACGTGTAATTTTAAATCTTAAAATAGCCTTGTGAATAACTATAAATTCACGTCGCTATATGTGACATCTCCAGATAATTATGTTTGGGCACACCGAATGAGGGGACCTATGAAAAAAGTTAAAACTCATCGTTGCCGCCATTTAACTCAAAATGTAAAATGTAAACACGCGTTGCGACCTTCTTAGTAATTCAATCAAACACCAAACCGAATACAGCCACGTCCTCTCATAGCTACAAACTTTAAATCAAAAACGTTCGCCGTGTTGCTGGTACAATAAATGGTACATGATATACACGAATCTTTTAATCAATTTTTTTGTCGACATCAATTATTTACGTTTTAGTTTGTCCTGACCATAGTAAAAAGTATTGAAACTGCGTCCGCGCAAACGTTTTAATGTTAGTTAAAAAATCACATGTCATTTCGCTAGATGGACAATAATAATTCGCAAATATATTATAATTTGTAATCACCGTGCCGGGAACACGTTTGTTCATTTTGGGGACCACTGACGGTGCGCTACTGCGTTAATAAAACGCACACGACACGACGTGTCCCGCGCGCTCTACCCCTCTCATGTGCTTCCGTTTGATAACGACGCGTTCGAACGCCGCCGAGATGAATTAATATTGTCCTCGTGGACCGACCCTCCTAGCGTAAGCTCGCGTTTCGACCGTGGTTGAAGTTTGTGGACGTAACATAACCGCGGTTTCGGGCGGAATGCGCGCGTGCTTTATAGTTTATAAGACGCCGTCGCGTATCGTTCGCCGTCGCCACTCGCCGCCGTTTTGTCGTTGGCCACACTCGGCAATTCAGAATATTATCAGATTCAGTCTATCAGCAGCCGCCGAGCTCTTCATTTGTGTGCTACCAGTCGCTTTACGATTTGTTCCGCGTGCGACTTGCGTCTCGCGATTACCTTCTTAATTTTGTAATATTGTATAATTGTTTTTTTTTCCCCGAGTGTTCGACAGAGTAGTGCGTTAAGTATTGTTTTTATCCGTTTGTCGTCATGCACATTGTCCACGTTCGTGTTTTCGCGTCCTGCAGTCGCGTTGCGTTCAAGTTTGTAAAAATGTTTCTCGAAATTTTATCACTTATCATTTTACCGTCCCAGCCAACGACGGCCGTCGTACTTATAGGCTTCAAGCCGGGTTCCCACTTTACCGCGTCGAAGACACGATTATGTTCGACTTGTGGGTAACGCGTTGGTGTGTTACCCACATTTTGTCAACTACACAATAATAATATCATCTAATATATTATTATTGTTAAATATTATGTATGTGGAACACTACACGACACGGTATAGGGGAAACCGGAGTTACGTCGAGAGGGTTTTGCCGTTCGGTTAGCCTCGTCGATCCCGATAGAAACGCGATTATCGTATTATTACGTCGACGACGGCCATTATTATTATTATCATTATTATAAATGATCGACTATTGTATAATATTATTTATGGCGAGCTTTGTGCACGCATTGGCCAATCCGGAGATAAGAACGAACGAAATTCATGAAACGGCGTGTGTTCCGTTAATTTTGTGTCTTAGCGGACCTGTGTCCGAAGTTCGATTAAATCGACCAAGAGGGGGGCATTCGAATCCCGATCGATTTTTGAAATCTAAATTTTTAAAACGTCCGTTTTTCTGTTGGTTTCATAATATTGTTATTTGATATTCAACACACATTGACGATATTCTGATGTACTGTATAGACGTGTTTTAATTTATTTACCGTTCTCGGAACACATTGCAATACGTTGTCCCGTGGACTACGACCTCGCAGACGTCCGATTTTTGTTTACGCGTTCGGTTAATCGTTTCATTAAATATTCTCTCCCCCCTCTTAAACATCGCCACCGTCACGTCGTTAAAAAGTCGACGGGGACGTTTTTTTTCACACGCGGTGGGTTAATATTATAGTCATAATAATAATAATAATAATAATAATAATAATATTATTTGAAATAATGTGTTGTGCACTTGTGCGGTTCCATCGGGGCTGGGCATAGACGTCATTTCCAGAACGGCGACAAGGGGACGTGGTTTTATTATTACGCTAATTAATTATATTATTATTCTTAAACGTAAATACGCGACAGTGTAGTTTATTTGTACCGGCGGTCGTCGTATTCACAAAAATAAATCTTAACAAACATAAAAAAAAACCACTTGTTTTAATCGCTGCGGTCCATTTTGGTATTACGTTTTGTTTTTATTTTTTTTTCTCCAAACCGTCACCGAAAACGTCCATAACAATAATAATAATATGTACATATATATATATATATATATACAATATCATTATTGATAAATAATTAGTATTGTTATATTATGTGTATCAACAACTTATGCGTTGATGGAATAATAATTTAAATAATAATTGCGATCTGAAATCTCGTTACGCGCAAACGTTATACTCGGCGAACTGCGCTCGGCTTTTAGCATTCGGCGCACACCACGTGCTGCCTCGTCTCTCGTCGACACCATAGAAACGTGGGATATACCTACCACCTGGAGCCGCTGGAATCAACAGGCTCTGACTTCTAATGTACGATCACGCACCATCAGTTTGTACCGTGATAGTTCGCACATTTCAGCTATTTTTTTTTTTTCATATAAAATTCCTATTTTAATATTATGTAATTGTGTTATATATTTATAGTAATAGATGTAATTCTAACCTCACAGTATGTTTATGTATGAACTATATGTACGCGTTTATACAAATTATGATTTTCAAAATCGTCTCTTATTATAATTAGTCATCAAATAAGTAGGTATTATTAGGCCACTTTTGTTTTTACAGATTCTTGGGCAAATTACTTTTCTGAAGAATTCGTTATAGGTATTTCAATTATTTTAAAATTATATAAAAACTAAAAAACCATAGTTTGAAATAAATCATCTCGACTAAAATATATACGAGTATACGACATGTATTATAATATTATATACCTACCTAACATTTTAATATTTATTATATTATTGCATTCTACAGACTTAATTACTTAGTTAATATCTTTAGTGCATTAATAACAATAACTTTGAAACTAGGTATTCTAAAAATAGCATCTGCTCACAATTTGCTGAAATAGAATAGTTCTTCATGATTTTTCCTTTGAGTACAAACATTATTTGTCGTTACAAAATATGTTCTTTAAAAGTACTTAATATACTAAAAAATGCTAAGAATCATGTAAAGCAACATACTTAACAAATCATTCTTTGTAGTATGTACAGTTTTTCTTTGTGGTTGAGTACCATTATTATTATTATTAGGTACCCCTTTAGTGTAAATTTTAAAATATTCAAACGTCATACTGGTATATTGTTAATGATTTCGCAACTTCGCCATTGTATCGGACACGGTATTTCTTTCTTTTTTTTCCAAATCACGTACCTAACTATTATTTGTTAGGTACGTAAATAATTGTTTCCACAACACGTGGCTCACATAGTTGACGTGCTATTCACTTTTGACTTTCAGATGTAAAAAGGTCTCTGAAAATTGTTGGTATAGGTTAAGTACGTATTCAACGGGTTGGACTATTATTGAGTATTATTCACGTATTTAATTATTATGGCTAGGATTTACATGCACAATAAGCCAATAACAAATGGTGAAATATGCAAAAAATAATAACTTAATTTTATCAAACACTAAATATTTTTTGTATAAAAATTGATCCCAAATAATTAATAATAATACAATTGAGTGTTTTAAATCAGTATTTTTAAACTTCGGTAGAAAATTTTTCAAAACATTTTCTTAATTTAGCACTTTGTTTACACCCTCACTTTGAACTTTTAGGCATTCTTCAAAATCTTATATAAAATATAAATGTCTAAATAATAAATATCATGTACAAAATAAACAATATGGTATCTACATGGCGTCGTACTAACGGTTAGTAAATTAACTCATAAACAACCATATAAATTTACGATGAATGATACAATAATTACCTACAAATCTTAATTAGATAAATACGATTTACATTAGTTTTTCAAATAAATATTGAAAAACTGTGTACTCACATATGCTTTTTATTAATATATGCAAGTATTTCAAATTTTTCTTCTCAATTCGGTGTGAATTTTGAGTGACAACCAATATATATGAATTAAAGGGGAAAAGTATGATATAATGTATAGATGTTCTAGCTCTATTAATTGTTATTAGGACTAAGATTTCAATTCTTTTGGCATTGTTTTCCGAAGCTACGCTATACTCGTTTTATAACATACACTATCATATACTTTTAAACCAGCATAGCCTAAGGAGTTTTTATTAAGCATTTTTTGACAATTTTCATTTTATAAAGCATTAAAAATAAACAACAGCCTTTTTTAATGTATTATTTTGAACCTTTAGGGCATCACATCTCTAGCTTTAATTTTCATTGAAAATGTAAAATTAATACATGTCTGTTGTCGTTTTCGAATGCTTTTAGGCGCTATAAAGATAATTTTCTGATTACATAGTACGATTATATAGTAATATATTATATTATTATCTTCGAGTTAGATTAAATACAAATCCACCATTTTCTTCTTCAAGTTACACGCCGAGTTACACACATTACTCACGCTTTGTCTTAAAAAATTATATTTGACTAAAATTATTAGAAATAGACATAAGTGTGTGATATCTCTGTCAAATTACGGCGTCTTCACTCTTTTATATACGTTAAATCGAAATGATGAATCCAATAATTTAATTTCCTATTTGCTTTGATAAAGTGCTTATGTTCGATATAAGTGTTCAGTTCTCATCCACTCATGTAACATAATACAGATAACCCACCCCACGCGTCGTGAAAATGCATATAAAATACTCATAAGTTTAACATAATTATTAATCATTCAAATACCAATTAACTTAAATATTATTTAATATAAGCCATAGCTTATAAATAATAATACATTTCATAATTTGATCGTAATTTGATAACATTTTTATTTTACATTCCACATGATGCAAACTTCCAACCTTAAGTATTATATCTGCACGCACTTTATTGAATAACATCACAATGCACAATAAATGAATATTGGAAGTTTGTCTAAGTTCAACAACTATAAATTTTATAATTAACGCCCCTTCGTAATGTAGTTGCAGTTAAGTCATTTTTCATTCAATTCAGCTTTTTAAATACGACATCCGTTAATAAAACAATAATTAAATCGAGCTTGATATAATCGATAACCCATTAAACCAAACCTACTTCCTTTGTTAAATTTTTATTTTACATTATTTATTATAAACTTTATTATATAATTTCAACTTTAAGAGCTTTGTAACTTTAGATTTTGTTGCATATTTTTTTTTATTGTTTTATATATTTTTAATTAATTATTTATAGTCTTTCGGTTATAATTTTTGTTTTGTAAAAAAATTTAACGTTATTATTTATATCTGGCTGACAAGATTATGATATGGTCATTTCCTGTGCTCTTTATATTATATAATAATAAATTGTTTATTCTAGACACTATATAAAATCTAAACACTTCAAAGATCCTCATCGTGTATAACCCCTTGCATAACACACAAACATAGCCTCATATTCGTTATTATTTTAATAGGGAAGTGTTTTATGTGATACATCTCTTAGACGAACTAAAGGGTTTTAATCCTATAAGTTTTAAACGCTCTTTGAATATTATATTAATAGGTAACAAATGGGTTTTTCTAAAAATGTTTTTCACATAATTCTTAAATTAACTCGTATAAATCAGTATAAATGTATAATTATCGATGAGTCGATACTTTCAAGCAATTATAATCACATCTGTTTTTGTTATCGGTCATCTTTAGTTATTAAAAATAAATAGGATACCATATTAAATAATTATGCTTCTTTGAAAATAACCATTTAAGTATTTCGATGAAACTGTTCATAAAAACACTCTTATTTGTTTAAAAAGATAAGTGGCCAGTATATAATTTATTTAATTCGTTTGAGGTTATAATATTTAAGTGAAAACCATTGTTATTTTTTTTTTTTGTTTAAACACTGATTTTATCAAGAATAATTAATCTCATTGTTGTTTGTATTCTTCCACAATATGATATTATGTTATTGTCCTACTTATGTATCGTATATTAATTATAAAATGCGTGTATACTATAAACAGAAAACAAATTTAAATTATTCTCTAGAATTTTGATTATAATTACTACATTTTTGTTGTAAAATTAACATAAAATTTTTTTTAGATTTTGTCTACTGTAGACACAGTGTTATGGAGTTGTAATTACAAAACGTTTAACTTTTTCTACATACAAACAACCCTCCCCGTAGACTGAAAAGTAAATGGTGTAGGAATCTTCTTCTTTAGTACGTGAATAAAATAAGTGTTGGGCGTTATTTTGCTAGGTATAACACTTTTCAAATTTAAAAATCTTCACTGTTATTATTGTCACTTTATAGGGTGTTACCATTGGGTAACCTTCCTAATCTTAAGATTCACGTTAACCATTTTCTATGTCACCTATCAAACCTACTTATTATACAAAAAATGTAGTTTTATTTCAATAAAAAAAATAACTTCTCCGACTATCGACGCTAAAAGTCAAATTTTCGTAGTCCGCTCTATCTATCTTTATATATTATTAAATTATGTATGATTACATATTAATTAAATTCGGTTTTTTTTTAACATTCGTGGTAAATCATTGTGTATCTCCGTCGTTCCGCGATTTCTCTTTGTCTTTCACTGAATTAAAAGATGTTATTTTTTATTAATTATATATATGAAATAGTTGTGATTTGCGTATATTTCTCCGAAATTGTTAATCTATATAATCTGACATTCTCTCAATATTGATATATATTAGTACGTTCCCAAATATTCTTTAATCTGAGTAACAATTTTCAGGATTTAAGATAAGGTTCATTAATTGAGCCACTCAAATTAAATGGCGAAAATTAATTGTAGCACAACTAATGGTTAATATTTCATAATTATACGTCGTAAGTAAACAAAAAAATACAACGATTTTCTAAAGATTGTCATTTTTTTAGCATTCCCTCTCCTCTGTATGGCAATTATTATTTTCGATATTTTCTGAAGTACTGTAAAAATTGAAAGTCAGTATTAAATATTACAAATAAATAGTTAACTTATTAAAATTATTTTTATCGAAATTTTAAAAATAACGTTTGTACGATAGGTACACGCCACTCAGCACTTACCTACACAACATACATTCATTAGGCATGATGTTAAAAAGGAGGAAATAGCATAAAGACAACAACATCATATATTAACCTGATAATATAATACAATTCAACTTTCAAGTTTTAATTTAGTAGTATTTTCCCATTTTCTATAAATAGATCACGTATTTGGCTTTCCTTTTTAGGTATAAAATACCGAGATACAGAGAAATAATAATCATAAATGTCAAACTTTTAAATAAATTACTATACCTACGCGATGATGGTGATGCCATAGTACGTTGATTTACAGTGTGGTGTTGGTGGGAGGGGGTTATAACCTTTAACTGATATCTAATAACTATAGGTAATTTTTAATTTTATACGAAAATCTATTCTACAACATCAATTGCCTTACATTTCGAATGTTTCGTGATTTGACATTATTTTTTGGCGTATTTATTATCTCGAAATAGTTATCGTCTTTTGGTAGTGTCCCGATTTGAAAAAATAAGGTAAATAATGATTTAAAAAAATTACAACTTGCGACGCGTCAATCGTTAAAATGATAAAAACATAACTACAAAACATACAAAATGGACCGCACTGTTATTAAAATGCGCTCGTTTCCATAACACCTATAGATATAAATAATAGTGTATCTTGCAGAAAAATGTCAATTTACTGGTTTACGTCGTGCGAATGATGACAAAATAACCTAGAATACGTTGGCCTAGAACCGCCAGAAAAGATATTTGTGGTGTATATTCAGTTCTATTTATATAAAACTACTCCGCGGTGCCGGCGGGCTCGTTAAAAAAAAAAAAGAATAACCGCGTGCGAACTGTGTGAAGTTAATAATAATTCCTCATGGACCGCAAACCAGACCATGACGGTGGCACGTCCGATTTTGAAACGCCGTTGTTCGACTTGGAGTCGCAGCGGTTAGAGTTCGACACGAGTGCGGACGATACGGATTCTTCCAGCGTTTTTGACTGTAGCCTGGACGAGAGTTTCCAGCAGATAAAGAACGGTCTGGAACGGCTTCACCGATCGACCCCAAAAAAGGCGAGTTTTTACCGAACCACGGCAGCCTGCCACGATCAATCATCTGCCGTCGTCGACGACGAGTTTCCCGAAATCGATATCGACCAGAGGTTTGACGTCATGAAAAACAGGGTTAGAAATTACCGATCTAAAGAGACGGAAACGTTGAGGAGATGCATTATCGATCTAAATAACACTATAGCTTGCGTAATAGACAACAAAGGTAAAAAACGTGTGTGTATGGCCAAAAAAAAAAATTATACCCAATACGCGTATGGTATTTTTTATAATATCCCGTCAACGCGACTATATTTATATATGTATATAATTTTTTTTTTTCGTGTTAGAATTAAAATACAAAAGATTATAGGTATAATATAATGGTCATATTCTATTATTATATTTTGTGTTAGGTTAATGAAAACAAAAAATAATAATAATAATTAGTTGATTTTTAAAGTTAGGTTTTCAACAACATAATATATTTATATAATATTATATATGTTAACTTATATTTGATTTCAGAATCGTGAGAAAAATATTTTTCTAAACATTTAAATAAAAATAAATAATATTTAATATTAATAAATTCGGAAATAAACTGTTATTATGCCTCCAACTATCTGAAATTAAAAATGTATAGGTTCTTAAAAAAATTTAAAGGTTGTATAAAATAATTTTTACAAAAATGTAGTTATAATTGTATATAAATACTTCAAATTATAAAGGTAAAAAACATTTTGCTATAAATCTAACTTAGCTCCCGTGCAGATTTCAACATATTTTATTTTTAACAATAAATTAGAAAATGATTGTAGCTAGAGTTAAATATATATTTTACCTATTACCCTGTAAAATATACATTTTTTCTTGTATTTATTATTCTTTACTATTTGTTACTATTTAATAGTTAACTTTATACTAATTGTATTATCCGTGTTTGTTTTAGGTATGGTTAAAAAGTGCGAACGTTTGGAACTGGATATCTCGAAACAGGAGAAAATCCAATTGCTAAAGACCGACATAGCTGCGATCAAAAGTCGTTTGATGTCATTTTCACATAATGATCGACTAGACGATGGCAATGTACAAAACAAAAATGAACTACATGCCTTAATCCACACTGCTAAGGTATGATATTAATTAATATATCTACTTAAATTTCATATTAGCTTGCATATGTGTCTGACATGTTTTAAATTTACAATTTATACTTTTAGACTGAATTATTAAGTTTGGATACTTATTGGAGTAGCCGCGATATTGTAAGCATCACTGAGGAATTAAACAGACACTGCAATGAGTTGAACAATGCAAATACTGTTTTGAATCATATGAACAAAGAAGTTGCAGATCTATATTCTATTTATGCTAACACTAAACAGAGGCAAGTGTACCTATAAAGTTTTAGGCACCAACGGTTTTTCTTTTAACAATTTAAAACAAATAATAAAAAGTAGCTTTTGTTATTGTTTGTAAAACTAAAAAAAGCTCAATGTTTGTAAATTCTAAGGATTTATCCCAATGACTTGTTTTATCCAATTCACATATTCCCGATTTAAGAACAAATATCTGATCTCCACATCTAAATTTCCACAGTCCTTTTTCATTGCCCAAGTCCTCCAATTGTATCTTTGACTGGCAATTCCAATTAACTTATCGTCACACATCATCGGACAGCCTATATCCTCTTCACAAAATTGCACATCTTGTCTTAAGGGGCACAACCATTTATTATTGCTACTTTTAACATCAATATTAGTTTTTATACTGTAGCCTGAACAACCTTTTTGTATGCATATATTATATACTTACTCAACTGTTTCTTGACACTTTCTATTAACAGTAACGGTATTGTTAGATATTGTTACCCATCTTTCATAGTAATTTATTGCCATCCTGTTTGATGATTTTATACTTGTGCCATAGATTGTGCATTGTTTTTTGTCCCAAAGATTGTCATTATTTTCAATAAAAAATGTGTTGTAATAATTTGTTGTTTTATTAAAGAATGTATTAGGAAGTCCATTAATCTACATGTAATTTTTTATTAAACCATTAATACATTTTTACTTAAATGATTGAGATCTAAATTAATTACTTCTATCAATAACACTCCATTGTTTTTATTTTCAAACGGTAGTGTATATAATGCCTGCGTGCGGTACTTGATTATTTTGTCGCAACTTTGAACCTTGAAATAATTTTTTGTGATTTATTTATTTTTCTCCACATTTGTGTTATTATTTTTTAAGTTATATGTAGTATTATAAATTGCTTTATATACGATAGACCTATATTATGTAATTAACAAAAACTATTTTAAATGTAATTACTTTGATAAATTGTGGATTAAATTTTTTTACACAAACTTTTTCAGTCAACAAAAATCTGTTACTTATTCTACTTGCACAACAAATTGATATTTCTGGCAAATCGGGATGCTTTTCATAAATTCTGTATATATTTTTTAAATCTGTCGGGCAATACTTAGTTGTCGGTGTATTTGATAATAATTTATAACTGCTCATATTTTCTGATACGCTATAACTAAAATTATAGAAAAATAATATACTGTAGTAAACATAATTAGTAGTCATTTTGTTAATACTTGATTAAAAACTAATACTATTATGCTTTGTTTTATATTATAAACAATTGTGTTTATATTTGTATTCATGGTTACAGATTAGAAAGTGTAATATCAAAATATCAGAATGCATTGATCACATGGTCCGAGTGGGAAAAACTACAAATGGAGCTTGAAATGAAATTTAAAGACTTTGGTGACATTGGTGTTGCTGTCGGAAACCAAAAATCTGGATGTTTTGGATCTGCTTCTGACAGTGGTATGTCAGATTCAGGTTCAGAGCATGAGATTAACGAACAAGAAAAACGATTAGTTAACCTAAAACAACTAGCTAAAATTTTGATGACTATTATGGTTCCTGGATGTGAAGCTCTAAAATTAATAAATGCAGTAATATAAAATTAAATATACTTATTCTTTAAGTTGTAACTATTAATAAAATAATGTTAATCATTACCATTACAATTTTATAGAGAATGGAAGATCATCAAAAACAGTTAGATGAATTAAAGCAGACCTGCAATGACTATATAGTAAGAACAAATCTTTGCAGTAATGATGACAATTTGAATGGCTCTGAAAGCCTCGTCAAAACTAATATGTAAGTTTGGTTTCTCATAAACAATAATATAGCGCACTGCAATATAAATGTATATTATTCAAGCAGTTTTAACTCTTGTACATCCTATTTGTTTTTTTGTTTTTATGAAGTAGAAATATTTACTTAATGCACAGAAAATATATAAGTTAATGTTATATAATCATATAGGTAATAGGTATATAATATTTATATGAAAAATTATTGCTTTTCCATTCAAACACAAATACATGTACAAGCATAAATCATAAATTGTTAACTATTTGAAATCTAAATATAGCTCATATTTAGAATCCATATTCTGGATACATAATAAAGTATTACATTAAAATAAGTTCGGCTTAATGTGGTTAAATAAACAATATTTATAAATTATGGATAAGTGTTATCAATAATAATTTTTATCACTCCATGTAACTTTCAACTTCTAACTATTTCAATCAATATAGTTGCAAATTGATCTTGTTTCCATGTTGAAGTACTTTAAAATACATGAAGCTCACGTGTGTTGTCTCTAGCTTATAGAAATCGATCGTATAATATAGCAAATTTGCATTCAGCAGAATCCATTTTGTGTAGTTTTAATATTGCAGTAAAAAATTGATCTATTTTCAAATTAAAAAGTAGAAATATTATCTGTATTCTCATGTCATTTTTTTTTTATGTTTTAATTAAATTTAAATTTTAAAGCAAGTTATAAGGAAGTAAAATATTGAAATTTAAAAAGGAGAAGTAGGTAATCTCTGCTGTACAGTAAGTGTGGTGAGTGTACCTCATCATTGAGTAAATCACTGTATTTTATGTGTTAAATTTGAATTCAATAATAAATAAATTATTATATTTGAAAAACAATGCTGAGAAAAGACATTAAATATTAAAGTAATTTATTTTACTATTAGCATTAATTATAAATACTTATAAATATTATAATATTTATAATCAATGCTATTAGTAATATAATAGGATTGAATTAATTATTGCCTAAAATAATTTATTATATTATTAGTATTTAATTATTTTTATAGTAGAGAGTTTACACCGATTTATCTTAGAACAGTGTAAATAGGTTTATGATATAAGTAGGCAATAGCATAAAATTAATCCATATATTTAGAAAATTAGTTTATAAAATTTAACAATATATGTACAAGTTTCAAATCACCATAGGAATATTTTTAAATGACATCAAAATAACTAAAATTGTTATTCTTCATTTAAAATTTAAATATCTAATTTTGTCCAATTTTTAACTTATAAAAAATCTTGTATTAAATTTACCAAGTAAACATAAATTCCCAATTTTTTCAATTTTTATTTTTCGATTATTTTAAGAAGTACATCCGAATCTGCTTATTACGATGCCATATATTGTGGGTAAAATTTTTTTCAGCAATGTTTGTATTTGGTTGTTTTTATATTTAATAATTTTGATTATACTTAACAATATCAGTTACAAAGATAAACCGGATGTAACAATATTATATTGAAATGAAAATTGGTTTTTATATTTGCCTATAATAGTTTTATTGTACATAATAATAAATAATAAATTGAATTTAATTGTGGATGTACAATTGAGGATGAAAGTAAGCAAGCTGCAGCAACGAAACTGACAAAATTGTATTTAAGTACCATCTATTTCGGAAATGTATTAGTTTAATCTATACATATTCTTATCACTCCGCTTAGAATCTAAAATGTCACAAATTGCTTTAAAAATAAAGTATTAAAAAAATCAATGGGAGAACACAAATTATATTCTTAACTTTAAATTTAATTATTGGTTAATTTACGGCATTAAAATTATCAATACAAAATGGGTTCTGGTAAATGTAAATTTGTTATGTTATATGTTTGTAAAACTAAGATAACACACCCTTGGGAGGCATCACTTCTTCTTAATTAATGTAATATTAATATTATTTTATTATTAATGGTTTGTTTGCCAATATACATTTTTTCCCCTCTAAATAATAACATACTACAATTATTTCTGATATCTTAAATATAATTTTTAAAACTATTAGATAGATAGACTTGGTTAATTTTGATAATTTTTACAATTTTGATTGATATGGAGATAATATGATTAATATGATTAATAATAATATAATTAAAGAATAAATAATATTTACTTTAGATGAATCATGCTTATAGTTACATTAATTTGAATTCTGTCTTAGGTTATTACCAATTGATACAATTTATTATATTCCTTCTATGCCGGAAAATATTTGTTTTGAGTCTTAATTAAATATTTTATCATATTATGTTCTGTATTTCATGCTGTCCTGGGTTTCCAAGTGAGCTGAAAATAATATTTATTTTCTGCATGTTAATTCTAAATACAGATCAACCTTCAATCTTCTACAACATTAATGAGGTACTGTACACATATACAGATTGGATACTGGAAATGTCTTGATTATATTTTGTTTGTGTTTATTTCTCAATTTTCATATTGTGTTTTAATGTTTTTTAATTAATAAATTGTTCTTATTCTTATTCTTGTCCTAAAACCAATTATAGAAAGTAAAACATTAAAAATGTTCTCTATAGTGTACAACTTGGGTATTTCAACTGTTGTAACCTTGAGCTTTAATTTTGCATATACCATTGATGTAAATAGTTGGTCTATTAGACATAGAATTGTAGTTAAAGCATTTGCAGGTAATCCAAATTAAATGGATAATTTTGATTACCTATGAAGTCAATGCAATATACTAATAGCATAATATATTTTATTTTTTAATTTTACATTAAATACTAAAATACTTATTAAATTTTATAATACTTTTATCAGACTATTACAACTTGGTTATTATATTCATAACAATTTTTCAATATCGATAGTAACTAAATTATATTTTTAATTAGTAATGCATTATGTTAACAACAATATAATGATTAATAGAATATAGATAATACCTAATAGACAATAGTTATCTTTCATCGTTTGAATAAATATTTTATTAAGTACTTGGAAATCTTTTTTTGCAAAGGTACATTTTTTTTTATGTTCAAGTTATTAGACAACTCTTAAATTATTTCACATTAAATACATTTTACAAGATAAGATTATTCTATGGAAAATAGTTTTTTTTTAATTTGTTTCGAATATATATGACGTATCACTAATGAAATATAAAATTATTTTGATCTTTTACATAAATAAAGTAGATATTGAATATTATAGTTAACCACCAACATTTTGACGTTTTGAAAACATGTTATGCATGCAGTGTATTATTGTTTTTAGTATTATTTATTTATATTGTATTAATCACTATAGGATTACAAATTGTATTTTAAATCCGTGGATCATGAAAAAATCATTTTCATAGAATAATATGTGTTATAATAATCTTAATTTATTATATGTTTATTATTGTCCTTTGGTTTTGTTATGGTACCATACTTCATTACTACGATATAATGTAATGATATTGATATAGTCTTATTGTTATTACTAATTAATACTTTTTAACATGAAAATTATTATATTCATTAGCACGTCAGCAATTAGGTAAATAGAATAATGAACACACAAAATTGACTCCCTACGTTATTTTTTCATATGTCTATTATACTTTATTGCTTATGAGATACTGTAGGTTTGATATTGTTAATTTTTTTGTGCCATGTCCGAGAATTGTTTTGCAACAACGTTCGACATACCTATAGAAAAGACATATATTAAGCAATCATCACCTTTAGGTTTACGTGTTTATACGGTTTTTATAAATTACAGCATGTATAATGTATTCGTGTTCTTTTTAGTACGTGCTTTTAATTGAAAAACAGTTTAATGTTCTTATCGCGCTGACTAAAATTTAGTGTCAAGCGATATTGAGTTTTTTTTTCTACAATAAATCCATTTGATCATTTTCCGCAAACATTGCAATTTTTAATTTCAAATAAACTTTGTGTTTTTTTTTTTTGTGTTTATTTGTGTTAATTCTGCCGATCGAACGCGATAATAGTCACATACCTAAACTTCTCACATGCTTAACTATTCTGCACTCGTGTAGTCGTGTCGATCTAATATTGTGTTGCGAATTAAAAATAATATCTGTCGGACGCGTTCCAAATTATGTATGAACTACGAGTTAATCGTAAAAGTAGTCGTGGCACGTGGGTCGTCTTCCACGTATACTGCAGGGTGACGAGTGTACCCGAATGATTTGCCAGCGTAAATTAGTAATTTTCAAATCCGCCAGAAACACCCTATAGCACCCTATAGCATTTTCGGATTTCGGTATACATCAAAACTTTACTATATAAATCGGCGGTCGATCCGAATATAATAATAATATATGGTTATATCCCTTACAGAACTGCGGTTAATTCACAAATCTATTTTTTATTTTTTTTATTTTTTGCTACTTAGCTGGTACTTTACTGTACTTAGTTTGATTGCCTCTTGCCTATTTGGTGTTGAAATATTATTTGTATATGTTATTCTATTTGATAACACGGTTTGGTTATTCAAATTAAATAAAATTGATATTTGAGCTAGTTAGCTTGTTCCGACAATGGGTGTCCCTCATGTTCATATGATATTATTATTAATATATTTTTTTTTATAATTTTATCTATCTCATTGGAAGAATATAGAAAGCTTTAGAAAAAAACGAGTCAAGCTTGTGCGGGGGGTGGGGAAGCGTTTGTTCATTGGAACAGACTATACCGAGTTGTGTCCTCCGTGAGAGGAAATTTAAACCAGTTATGCGTGTTTGAGTGTGTGGAGACGTATTATATATTATAATAGTATTATAATATAATAAATATATATTATGATGTAACGCGCGGGCGTCGGGGGCCCAGGCGCAATTCACGCGCGCTGCCGACCGCCTGACTGTTTAGTAATTTAGTGTTTATACCGTTTAGTAGCTTAGTACATTTCTACTCGCCGGCACTGTCGTATCGCTTCTGCTCTCTGAGCCTGACCACCTAATCGTTATTCGCCTTTCCGAGCAGTTTTAAACATTTCGGATTTTTTAGCCTTTGCATCTGATTTTTCCGTTTTACGCGGGGCACTATTTTCATATCATAGTATTTCATTGATATGCAGTCTGCAATGTCACTCGTGGCTGACGAATCGTTTCCTATACTGATCACCGACCAACCTGACGTGCTCGTCGTCCGGAGCCCTTTACACTACTCCAAAAGCATCGTCACTAACGTCCTATACTTTTTGCTGTCCGTCTACTTTTATCTGGACCTGCAAGGCGGCATGTTTTTCTCATAACGCCAGAAATGCTGATTAAAAAGGTACTATAGTTTGTATATCTTCTTTTAATTAAAATGCTCGACAGCCTTGCTAACATGACTTTGAGTCGACCAATTTCGTGTTATTGTGTTATAAAAATGTGGTAAAAAAAAATAAATAGAAATACGTCACGTGTTTATTAACACGGGAAAAACTTAAGATAATTACCCGCTGCAGTTAGTTCCTTTTGGCATAATATACATACTTAGTTTTTGTCTGGATACATCGCAAAATTGTTTTTTTCACCTGCTTTTGTTTACTGCCTATTGTATAGACACCATCTGAATAATTATAAACGTGCATATTTTTATTTACACACGCTGCAGTTGGTATTCTCTTTAAACATCTATTTAACATGCGTGGGCCGTAAGTTTAGTCATTGTTGTAGTATGTACTATGTAAGTACCTATATTTGGTATAAAAATTTATGCAAAACTGTAGGTTTCGATGGTAACGAGAATTGCGAATAAATGTACGAGAATAACACGATATTGCGTGCGTCACTATACTCTCACTCAGTTTCATCATGTAACTATGTGTCTTCTAGCCTGTCGGGAAATTGAGTTCTAAACTTAATTACCGTACTTTTTTTTTTGTCGATGTAATTGATACAAAATACACTTTTATCAGGTTTCTTAATTTATTTTTTTTTATTTCGTATAAAAAGAGGTAGGTTACTTTTCTAAAATCAATAATGAATAAAATATAAAATATTGAATAAATTGGTTTTTCATTCATAGCATTTTAAATTTAGATGAGTAGACTACCGAACCAGTAGAGTAATGAACCAGAAAATTTGCGGAGTACCCTGTTATCCTTTGCGTTTGAATGATTAGGTAATTAAACAAAAACTATTTTATTTTAATAATGTGTTTGAAAAACAATTCGGTTCTCGATTATGAAATTAAAATTTTTCTATAAAATGTAATGCTATAAATAATTTAAAAAATGTTATTTTCATAAACATGAACAATGACTTGTTAGAAATGGTGTAGTTATAACCATTTAAATAAACATTCCTATATAATATCATACTCTTAACTGATTCGCGCCGTGTATATACTTTGATATAACGCCAATTTAATAATACAAAAATATTCTAATAATTATAATCAGCAATCTCACATCTGTAATCCAAAAAAATGTTATTTTATTACGATCAAATTCGTTAAAGCATTTATGCTACACGATATAATGCTATAGGCAATGCAATAAATATCAATAACAATAGTTTTATCGCAGTGGAAATACTTTGAAATATTCCATACTCCAACTCCGTGTGCGTCGTATGATGACGCGATTATGACGTACATTGTAAATATGTCCTAATGGTGTTTGATGGTGGCACTATAATCACGAACACTCCCGTCACTAGAAAAGGGGTAGGTGTAAAATAGTATCTTAAATCTCATGTGTATGCGTCCATTATCGGTGTTCTGTCTCGTTCTGTCCATTTCAAATGACTAGCGAAAACACACAATGTTAGTTAAAATATAAATAAGAATATAGTATATTATATGATAAAATTTGTCAGAAATGAGTGTCCCGTCGGATAAAAATGTCTGTTCTCGTTTTATTTTCTATTCGATTAGTAGTTTTTCTCTAAAGACGATTTTTTGTCGGAACAGCATATTTTTGGTATCTACTAAACACTAAAGTCACAACATTAAGTAAATATTTATGGTCAAAAGTTTTTCTGAATTCTTATGTTTTAAATAAAAACAATCATTTTTAGAACATAAAAAATATAATACGTAGGTAATAGATTTTCACATTTTGATGTAATATTTTATTATTATTTTCACATTTTATGTAGTTTTAATGACATTTCATGCTATCATTTATATAAGTTTTATAATTTTATCAACGACAGTTGTCAAGGTCTTCTAAAGTTTTCAATCGGTTTTTATTTTCATTATTATATAAATATTCGATCGTAACCGTTGTTCCCTTGTTCCGGACGATGTAGGTTATGACATGACGATCATGCGACAATATTGGTTTATCGTGTATTATTATATCGGTGTCTGTCTAATATAATACATTAATTATGTGACTTGTGACTGTGCTGCACGCAACCCACTGTCTTGTGCATCGCCTCCCAACTATTCTTTGTATTATTACTACAATAATTACAATTTACAGCTTGTCGACGACAATTTGGTTCGTCCTGTAAAAATCGACGACGACTGACCGAACGATTCCATATAGTTAACCATAATCTGTAATACCACAATTTCTATGTAAAAACTTTAGAAGGTAATTTTTATTAAACCCTGCGTCGTGTTTAGAATATCCAGGTGAAAATCTCATTCTTTGAGGGAGGAAAAACATTTAGTAACAATGTATATAAAAATATTGCACGTTTTTTCTTTTTGCTACTTTGTAGGTCAAATTAGTTAGTTCGTTCAAAACTTGTATTACATCACTATACTAGGTATTGCACAATCTACGAAATGCAATTAAACTTTTCATTTCATATTTTAATAGTAGATCTTACACGTACAAAATAAATTCTATTTTTTACTAAACATTTTTTTTGCGGCGTATTTATAAGGATTTTAGTGATTTGTACATATTTATTAACAATTTTAAAAGTGTATAAAACATTAATACAATCTTGACTATAATGGCAATAATTATTATAATCTAATATTTGTTTTGGGGTAATAAGTATGATACGCTGCATGCAGTAGTTTAACTTTGTACATATGTATACACATATACAATACATATCGCAAAGGAGACGGGTGTGGGTGTCATTTCTCTGTGGTCGTGACCTTAATCAATTCTACCCATAGTCTAAAACGAGAACCGACAAGTTGAAGACCGACCTTCGTGTTCGTAATATTAAACATACTTATACCTATATTATCAAATGTTATACTCGTCCCACATAGACCTTGGGTTTGTTGTTTTCTAGACCGTCATCTGTTTAATAATGTTTTGCGTGTATTATAGATATGTAATGCTCGTATACGAAAATTATATTATGTAACTACCTATAGAAACCGATAATAATGACGAATAATTTTAAAATACTATAGAATTACTTGGTATGAATTTTAGTATACTACCAAAATTTAAAAAAAACTAAAAACTAATTCCCTTGTAATTATCCAAAAATCGGTAATTCGCGGACATATACAAATAATATTATTACATATTAGTCCAGATGAAACGATTTTATAAAGAGAATCAATGTGCAGAGTTTTTAACCTACCCATTCCTTCCACCGACCCTTGACGACTCCTCGCCAGAAATGTTTAACTTTGTTAACAATATGTCAAAATTGTATAGTGATTAAATATTATTTTATCTGCCAACACTTTATTTTTTTCATTCAATTTGTATCCATCGCAGCATCACATATGTTATATTACTATCAATATCTCTACAGCATGTTATATAGACCTAGCTGATGAGCCAAACGATGTATTGGCTAATTTTTTGTTGTCGTAATGTTGCGTTTTTTTAGCAGAAAATTTGGTTCAATCTTCAACATTAAGGGTAATTACTGGTAGCAAATTGTATCTAGTTATTTATTTTGGAAATTGTCAAAATTAGTAAATTCTTAGTATTTTTCTTAATAATTGAGAAAAACAGCCGGGAAACGGGAATATTTTTTTAAAACACTAGTAGGTGAGATTTTAGATATAGTTGTGTGTTTTATTTTTCTAATCGTTTCGCTTTCGCAAGTTAATCCTACCAACTATGATTGTAATATTAATGGTATCTCTTCAACTACTGACGACATCTCGACCTATACCTATACTCGTCAACCTTAAAAATATTTGTTTCGGATAACCATGAAATCGTTTACGCATAAGAAATTAATATTTTTATATTAGGTATAATTAGTGTACTACAGTATGTTGTTTTCACACATTTATGCCGTCGTCGTGACACTGTTTTACGAATATATTATTTATAATAATAGGTATTATATTGGTATAGGTACTTCAGTTTGTATAAAACGTCAATCGGGGACTACTCGAAATGAATATAATATTATTTTGTATTAATAATAAAATAATAATATCATTATCAGTACCTATTTATCACAACTATCCCAAATAAACTACTCAATCTAATTACTATATTAAATTACGACTTTGTTTTTAAAAGGCCTGGAATATGCGCTAATAATATCTTAATGTAATCGCTCAAACTCTAAAC
Source organism: Pentalonia nigronervosa (assembly GCA_014851325.1). Lineage (NCBI taxonomy): Eukaryota > Metazoa > Arthropoda > Insecta > Hemiptera > Aphididae > Pentalonia > Pentalonia nigronervosa. Next base: position 74,583 of record JACXSJ010001610.1, read on the forward strand.
ATTAACCTACATATTTTAATATCATGTACCTATAATAATATTATAATCATAACTTCTATTACGCAGAATTTAATGTATACAGAAGGATTATTATTTTGTAATGCATATTTGCTCAGTTGATTTTCGTGATTTGAAAGTTAGTTGAATATTGCCATCGATATTTTTTCGGAACAAAATGTAATCTATTTTCAGCATAAAAGACAATAATACGACAAAATATGTCTTCTCGCATTAATTATTATTAATCATTACTTATTAAACCTAATCTTACCACCTAACCTAGTGGTACTGCACGTCCATAAAGCAATTGATAGGTATGTTACGAGACTTCAATTGTTTTCAATCTCGGGACTACGAGTAAATCCGTTTTCATACACATTTTAATTTTAGAGTTGCACAAAAAAAAATAATTGAAATACGCAAAAATATATTTGAGTGTGTGCACTGTAGAGTAAATACATATATATATACTTTAATACTTATATTATATTTGTGTAGGTAGTAATACATTTTGATCCAACTTAATTCCATCTAAAAGGTAACGACAATAGAAAAAACGCGAATTCATTAAATTTGAAGCCCTGAAAAACGTACACGAGCGAAATTCGCCAAGTCGTCAGAAAGCTGCTATAGTAATAGTATTACACAATTTATACGGTATTGATGTTCAATTTTACGGGATGGATATATACGTAGGTATAGAAAGCTATTATAATGTGTACAAAATACGAAACGTAGGTACGTAATACAACTAGGTTAAAACAATGTGTACTGTTTAATAATAAAAAATACAAACGCCGTATTACAACGGGTACTTGTGCTCCGAGTTTCCGAAATGGCGTTTGTTTTATAGGTACTATTGTATTGTTTATAAAATTATAAATATTTTCCCGAATGGAAGCCGCCTTTTGTGTTGGTTTGCCACTTTTTCGTGATATCCTATTTCGAGTATACTTATGCGTGTGGATTGCTTTTAATTAGTAGTTTTTATTTTGTAAGCTCTTGCGCTTTATTTTAGTGTTCAATGATAAAACTAGCGGAAAATTACTAATTAGGCGCTGCGAATTCAACGTGTATACCTTTCATACAATTCTTACGAATTTTAGAATATTTATTGTATGTATGTACCTATAATTATGTATGCGCGTGACGATTTGATTTACTATCTATACTGAAATTTTCTCAGTAAATGAAACTACACGTTTTAAAATCATAAGTCGTATGCCCTTTAGAATATACGTTATTATAATTTTATCACTTTAACGAAATAATACTGCTGAGTATAATAATCTGCGAACGTGATAATATATATTACGTCATTCGGCAACATTTATTCATAAAATAGCATATAGATAAAATGTTTATCGTTGATTATCTTATTCGCATATTAACTAAATAAATACTTTTAGACTTTTTTATTTTACAAATAATTGATTTGAATTTATGGTCCCTAAATATCCATAACACATATAATATGTATGTTTTAATGTTGTTAAAATATAATTTACATTTATAATATATGATATACTGCATATTATGACTATCTTATTGGAAGTCTAGTTAAATTCATTTTGAAAATCTAGAAAACAGTGTTTTGAAGAACATTGTTTAAAACAATCGCTATATATATATATATGTATGTAAATGTATTAACTTAATGTACTTAGTTTGCCACTATATATATCTGGAAAAGGTTAGGTATTCTAATATAGGAATTAGCCAGCTATAAGGTCAGTTATATCTACTCGTATATGTACCGAACGCTTCGTGTATATTAATTTAAATCTATATTCTGTTCAGCGAGAGAACTCACTGATTCTGCGCATTCCCCTGCTTCACCCTGCCTACGAGACTGGTTCCCCTATAGCAGGATAGTGCGTGGGGATGCGTAGAAGAACATTTTTCCATCGGTCCTCAACGGGTTCTCTCGCCGAATAGAGTATAGTCAATCTGACTGGGTTCTATCCTGAGTAGTCCACACTATAACTAATATATAACTAACCGACAGTAAAACCCAAATTGCAGGCAATAAAAAATACCGAAAGTTCACAGTGTAAAATCTTCAGAAATAAAAGACCTGTGACTCTCCTCCAAGTCGATATCTATATTTGCAGCAGTCTACTCTTAATGGTAGTTGTTGGTTTGGTGGTATTTTTCTCCTTGTTTGGCGCCATTGCGACACTAAAAAAATTCTACACCCGACTGCAGAATATATATATATATATACTTCACTCGCTGCCATACGAGTTTTCCGATGTCGCTTACTTAATATCTACCTTGTGTTTTGTTCTTAGCAGCAGTGTCGTAGTAGCGGACGTAGCGGCGGAAGAACTTATCGAGGAAACTATCGCGGAATCCACAGTCGAAGAGACTATTCCAGAACCTGTCGTAGAAACTATCGAGGAAACGTCTGTCAACAACTCTCGCATGCGCTGGATCGCCGGCACGTTCTACTTGTTGGTCGTAGTCCTGTGCGGCGGGATCAGCTGGCTGGAACCGCAGTGCTGTGACCAGCAAAATAACTACAAGTGGTCGTTCGCGCTTGGTCTCCGGTACATAAATGGACCGCCGCCAACGTGATTTTCGCGACACTGAAATCTGACGTCGCTCCTTCCGAATTGTTTTTTGTTTTTTTTTTTTTTTTTGTACATAACTACCTACCTATACATATTTGTTATTTCGTTATCGCGCCGTCAAATACGGGCACAACAGTTCGGTAATAGATCATTCAAGAGAGGATAGTATAGCTCATTATTTATTATACGATGTTTTCGCTCTCACCCGGTCCACTACATTACACATATATATATATCATGTCCTCTCTTCAAAATCAACAACATTCCTAACAATTATAATTTACCTTAACTACGTATATGCATATATATATTTATTAAGGAAAACAAAAATGTTTGTCTTTTTTTAAATTATTATTTTCATGTATATTTTGAATGATATATTATTACTATTTTTATTGAGTATCGTTTAGAATGAATGTTTGCAATTAATGCAAATCTCATAAACGCTTATTTATCATCATCATAATTTATGTATTTAGGCTATATATCGAAAGAGGTCGATATTTTATTCAATCGTTTCAATTCATTTTTTTTTTTTTTAGTTAATTTTGGTTTTTTTTTTATGTAGACTAGTACACTTATATTTTGGTGCGGCGAAAGATTGATTTTACTTTTTATTGATGTTTTTTAAATATAAAATTTTTTGTGAAACAAGTATGTGTATTACATAATATACATACATCAAATTTCAATTTTACACACTCGGTATATAATACTATCAAATCAAAACATTTTATTCTCCAAGTATTCAGTCGCATGTCCTGGGGCACACTGTTTTTCAATCAACCTCGTCGTCACTATACTATAAGTAAGAAGGGTGTAATTTTCCCGAATGTTATTTTTTTAATTACCATTTAATAGTTATCTATTGTTTTTTTTATGCGCCGCATGTTACCAGTTTAATTTTAACATTATATACAGAGTACAAAAGTTAAAAACCTAATTATAATATTCTTGTCGAGATGAGAACGTTACTTTTTTCCCGATTTGATTTGTATAAAATAGTGATATAATAATATAATATGTCTTCCACACCGCGGATCGACGCATAATCGTTTCTGTCATAACTCGAATTATATACTATATAATAATATGTAAGATATAACACAATAATTCGATGACAATCTGATTCAGTGATCAATTTTTTTTTTTAGAATTAAGTTTACGATTATTGAAGAATCAAGTCGAATATTATATAATATTATTGTAAATATTTATTGGGAACGAACAAGATTATTATTTCGTATTATTTATATAATATTTATAATATACCCATATAATACGCGTGTGTAGTTAATTATGTTATATTATATTATATAGTTATTAAACCGGGTAAATATTACAATATTTTATATGTTATATACTCTCGAGTAAAACAATATTATCTTTGTTAGCGCCTCGATGTCTATTTTATAATAATTCACTCTTTCTACTCCCACAATATATATATATTATAGATCGATGGTAATGATTTTATCTCAATTTATTATGTTTTTTTTGTCTAGTCTCATTATTTTAATTTTTTTTTTGTTTTGTTATATATATTTATATATATATAACCTCCTTAAAATAACGTTCGATCGTCTGTCGTACGGACGGACACATGCAGTCACGTTTACAGCACATTGATTAAAATATTAGATAATAATAATACACTATCAAAATTAAATATATATATTATATTTAATCAATGAACTTACAACATTATGTAAACACAGCCGTGTAACGTTTAGCCGAGAGCTATACTTGTACAATATACAATAATCTGTGACTATACATCGGAATTGCAAATATGTATAATATATATTTGTGGGTGCAGATAGCATTTATGAATAAATATAATGTATTTATGAATTAATATATTTTAATGTCTTAAGTTTTTTCTATATATGTAAAGAGGTATCTGCATTTTTTTTTTTAGTCGCGCACTGCGCAGCGACTGTAACATAAAGTAATATTATTTGTAACTGAATTTATTATTATTAATTGTACCTACTTTCGATTAATATTATAATAATCATTTGACTAATTTATTATTATTATTATTTCGTTACGCGTAAACCAAGTATATTATATTAATTATATACGTAAGCATAGTCGTGACATTGTCGTCGTGCAACGCATGGCGGTTATCCTTATAATACTTGTACTTAATAATAAATAATAATATCAAAAACGTTTTGCATAATATGAACATACTGTAACGATATTGGCGTTTAAGTAAATGGATTTTTCTCACGTAAAGTGTAATTCATCTTTTTCAATAAAATAAAGCAATTGTTTTTCACAGACACTAATGCGGTTTTTTTTTTTTTGACAAAAACTTGAACATCATATAGTCCAACGACTTCGATGGCTGCACCCCGATCGGTATTGATTGAGAATATTTTAAATGAGCCCCCAAAATTGTGTGTTGTATCACACACATTGTACAGTACGAAAAGTGAATTGCGTGTAGTACGCTTTATATAACTAAAAGGTTAAAATATAATACAATATGTTAATAATATATTGGAAAATATTTAATATTATTTTGTTTATAATTTATATTATGTGTTATTGGTCGAAGAAGTCCATACGTATTGGTGCTAGTTCTTAGAGCATTGATTTTTTATTTGAATTTCATCGATTCCAGGACTTTGTGTGTAGTACGAAAATTTGGATATTTTAGGGTCTGTGTTTAAATAATATGTTAACATATTATATTAGTTATACATTTATAGTATACGATTTTTTTTTTTTTTTTATTACATTTTGTTAGAGTATCAAGGTGTACTACGCATAACTATGTTTTTCTATTACCGTCTGTCGTTTATTGTTTTTTCTTATCGATTGAATAACAACGTTACCTACTCGAATTAATTCATATTTGACTTTATACCTGTTGTCTATTATCCTTTGTTATAAATTATTCCAAACTATTAAAGAAGCTGACAAACTGTATGTACAATATTATATTAAATGCACATTAGTTGCATACATTTTTACCATTAAATACTGTGTATTGATTAAATATAATGATTAAACTAAGGTCACTAAACTATTTATCATTAAATTATGATGAAATAATTAAAGATTTCGCAAGATCAAAAGCGCGCTGAAAAAATATTATTTTATTGACGTCCGTTTCTCTTCGCTCAAATAAATATATTATATTGACTTTCAATATGTTCACTGGTTCATAAATTATACATTTTAATATTCACTTATACCTTATAAAAAATTATAAAAACACTAACATTTCTGCGATCAGTATTTGCAAATTTAATATTATTGTTACATAATTTAATAGGTCTATGCTATATTTTTAAAGCATTAATTTTTTGTTACAATTTGCTTCAACTATTTTGTGATCACAGGGTGATGCATTGACTACTGATAGTACGTATCTACGGGATACGATATTCAACATTCTGGGGCACTCGATAGATTTTTATAACGTATGATACCGTAACCTTATCTCACATGTGTCGTGAGTTTATTTTTAATGGGCGAGAAAAATGTCCACTCTGAAAAACCGGTGGGCTAAGGAAACAGTGTCAGGACCAAATAACAAAAAAATCGTCTGGATAAAGATAACTACATTTTATTTTATCTAAAACACGCAATAAAAGATAATCAAATCAAATTCGTTTTACTAAAAAATATTTTATCCAGATAAATATCCTATAGGTAACTATTGATTAAGTATATTACAACAAATTAATATATTTATTAAAGGTACAATATTTTGTAGACCATGTTATGGTTATACTTACTGCAAAGTGCGCCCG
>JACXSJ010001611.1:0-37839 GCA_014851325.1 Pentalonia nigronervosa
CCCGCCAGTTTTACTAATTTTTATGAAGAATAAATAATAATTCTGTTTTTAAATGATTTTTATTTTGTATAAAGAATTTAAATAATTGTCAGTAGTTTGTTTTAATAATATATAATTATAATTTTTACGCAGCTTAAATGTTATGTGTCGTGTATTGATCAGCTTTTACTAAGTCAATTTGTATATCCTAGGATGTACATAACGTGTTTATTAAAAGCCCGAATAAAATTAAGAATTTCAGCATTTACTGAGTACAAACAGTAAAACCTAACATTAGCTAGTAAAACCTAGGTTTACCTAGTGATCGGGCATTTACGGTAACATATACATACAACACGTGTACCTACCTAAATCGCTCTCGAAGTATATCTAATTAATAATAATAATCTTTATTTTTCTTGCAAAAACTACCAATATACATATATGATATAATAAATTACATTAAAAAATGCAAACTCCCCTATAAAAATAATGTTTGTGGATCAGCGTAAAAAATAAATTTAATCCTAGTGACATGGAAATACAAATCCAAAACAGACTAGAAGAAGCAAAAAAAAAAAGAACATCATCTTTCTCTTATGGAAACCTGGACACATAGAAATAGACGGCAATGAAAAGGCAGACAAACAAGCAAAACGTACTATCCATTCAACTGACGCACAATTCATCAACATATCCACGTATACAGATGTAAGAAAACAAATAAAACATAACATAACCTCCACATGGCAAAACATATGAGGTATTCAAACGAACAAACTAAACCAAATTAAACATACAATAAAAAGATGAAAAAGAAACCCAAATATTAGTATTACTAATGAAAAAAAAAACTAAATCGGGCCAGAATTAGACACACAAGAATGACACGAATATTTGATGGCAAAAGACGACCCACCAATGTGCCAAGCATGCGGCACCACATTAACAATCAAACATATCTTTGAAGAATGTATTCAGTACAAAAAACAAAAAGAGAAACTCGACATAAGCCACCTCATTGGAACAAGTCTTGGTCAAAATCCTACTAACGAAAATAAACAATAGAGTTCTTCAAAACAATAAAAATATTAAACCTAATATAAGGACAGACTAAACAATTTTAAAAATTTTCTTGTTTAAATAATAGTTTATTAACTAATACTTTTATTTTTATTGTATTTTACTTCATTTAATTATTTTACATATTTTTTGTATTCTTCTTTGATTTGTATTTTTTCCTAACTTTAACTGAATGGGTCACAATTAGAATGTAAACACACGTACAAAAAATTTAATGCTACTGGCTTTAAATATCAAAGCAGAAATTTAATTTAAAAAAACTTCAAGATCAATAAAATAAAAAAAAGATGTTTATGGCGGGGATAAAAAGTTAGAGTTCATTACAATCAAAAGTTATTATCAATTATTCATAAATAAATTCATAGTACATATTATAAAATGAAAAACCAATAAAAATGTCTTTAAAGATTAAATGCATCAAAATATATAGATACATAAGTTAAATTACTGAAAAATCTTTTTTTTTTTATATAAATTACTTAAACATATACAAATTTGGATAATTGTTGGTATTCATTTTGAGTTATCTACATATTTGAATTGCAACAGATATACAAGATTTGATTCAAATTTGTTTTTTAAATTAGTGGATAGATATATTAACATTTTCTTTAAAACATGTATTATACGAATGATTTACCTTGATAATATTATGTCTAAATTTGAATAAACTAAGTAGAGAATGTTACTAGAATATAATTTATTTATGGGTGATACATTAAGTTCTAAATATACTAAATTATTGATATAATACATAAACTTAAGTAATAAAAATTTAATCAATCTATTTAAGGTGACTTTAAGGCGATAAATATGTGATTCATATTATGCCTGTCTCCCAATACAAATTTCACACCTAGCAAATAAATAATTGCACTAGAGACAAATATAATAATTAATAAACGTTTAATATCTGTATTAAAAATAAATATTATTTCATTAAATCCATAAAAATTTTTTTGCACAACTATAGTTAAATATTAATAATATTAATAATAATTAATAATTTATTATTAAGGACATTATCAGTTATTTTATTTCTAAGAAGTTTGTATATATTATAAATAATATACCTATTACCCATTCTAACTTAAAAGTACATTAATTTTCTAAATGAAAATAATTAAATCACGTTATCGCTCAACATCGTCTATGGGTCAAAATCAGTTTGAAAGATTGATATTTTCAAGCTGTGAAAGAGGCGTAAGCATAGACAACTAAAAAAAAAAAAATTATAGGAAAATCATCTGAAATATTAAATAATTCATTGATTTTCAAGTGATTTGTAGATTTATTCCTAAGTTTATGTATTAGTAAATAACTCTTCGCAGCAATGTTATATTTTGATTTAGTATGAAAAATGTAGTTTTATTTTCTAATACGTCGGCGGGCAATTATTAATAGGTTGATAAAACTATTCAAAAAAAGGTAGGTACACCATTATAATTAAAATATATTACTTGTACAAAATTAGATGATAATTTCAAAGTTGGAATACGTGAAAAACATAATATGTATATTATACGCGATTGTGTTCGGGTCCACGGCGGTACATTGAATAATGAATGTATAGCGATGAATGAATATTATGAAAACTCGAAATCGTTTATCGTCCGCGGTAGCCACACGTATACCCAAACACTGTTCAACGATAAGAATGCACGCGATCGTTGTTGTTGTTGTGGCATTTGTAATGTTATAATAGTAATATTCGCACGGACCAATGAGCCTTTACACCGCGACGTCAAATTGATATAATAATAATAATAATAATAATAAATTCAAGTGCGAATTTACGATTCTTTTTTTCCGCGGCTAGTGCCAATAACACAATAGCGTCCTTTGGTGGTTAGGCACACAGCGAGCATAATGCATTATATTATTATAATAGAGGCGCGCGCGTGTGTGTACGGGAGGGACCTCGACACGCGGATCTCGACGCGGTCTCCCCCTCCCCAAATTCACACACACAGCACAATTTTTCGGTTCTTCAAATCGCCACAAAAAAATGTATACACATCATCATCGTCATTATTATTATTATATTATTAAACATAATGAACGACGGGTCACGCACCTGTGCGCGCACGACGACGACACAATAATATTCGTCGAGCGCATTTCTTTTACGTTATTGTACGGCGGCGGCGGTAGGTGGTACGCGCGTCTCTCACCGCTCGTCGACAGCAGCTGTCCCGTGAAAGAAGATTTCACACCGCCGCCGTTCGAGGACCCACTGCTGATTTTGTTATTTTTGCAATGAGCTTGTTTACAAACCACCACAATGACGCGAATCGTGACAAAATGGCGTCGTATTGTCTGACGCGGGAACCGACGCAGCGTCGTCGTCGTCGTCGTCGGCAGGTCAACAGGTTTATCACAATATTATTCGCATTGTCAATGCCGCAGCGGAACAGCGCGATTATGGTACATTATCGTGGAAGGTACACGCACTAGGTATATTATATTGTGAAAAATGTAATATTATTATAATATTATGTCGCATTGTGTGCCTACGTTTAATCTTATGTGATGCGTGTACATTCCAACCGCTTGTTGAATGGATGTAAATCGTCAATGTATAAAAATATATTATATAGGCAAAAGGGTGCATACCAAAATTATTCGTTCAAACATTAAATGGTTTTTATCAATAAAAACGGATTATATACCTATAACAACGATTTTTTTGAAAATATTCTAAACTGAGTAATCAAAAGCATAAATTGCGATTTAAAAATCAAGAGTTGATATTATTTTAAATGGATTATATAACCTAGGTTCATGCATTTGCATATATATATATATATATTGCCGAGTCGTATAAATGCTAGGTAACAAAGAAATTTGCATTGTGCCTTCATTGTTCAATATAATGTAAAATTTTATTTTGCATGTTATTGCATATTTTGAGGTTTTCTGCAGCATATTTAACATATTTTAGCATAATTATATTTTGTTTCACGTTTTTAAACTTATCGTTAACACGTTTCCAATAGTTTTTTATGTTAGTAGGTATCAATTCTAATGCCTCCCTAATGTTTAAATATCTTTGAAAACTTTCAAAATAGAAGTAAATACAACATTTAAATAAGGTAGACAAGTAGGAACCACTCTAGTGCAATATGTATCTAGACTTCTAAAAGGGTTACTGTAATGGATGTGTTGAATTTGAATTCAATGATAAAAAGACGTAGGTACTTAAACAAAAAAGATTCTAAGCGAAGACGGTTTGTCAGTTTATGTTACAAAGTATATTTTATGATATTATTGTGTATAAAAAAAACTGTATTTTATTATATTTTTTAAATTTTCTGGGTTTAGTATGAACTATTTATGAAATATATATATATATAAATTTTGTTTTAAATTTTCAATCCCTATATATAAAAATTGAACATATCATAAACTTTTAACTACAAAATAATTTTTAAATTTTTGAAAATTTGAACTTTAAATGCTTATAACGAAAAATCGTGTCTATGTATTTTTAAACATTTTTAACGGCCATTAAAATAACTTATGAGAAACCATGTATTACATTTTCAATCATTTTGGCCCAACAAAAAATAAATGTTATCTACATTTTTAAAAAAAAAACAAAAAAAAAATAAAAATACTTATTAATAGCTCAAAACGAGTCAAAATATTTTGAAAATTGTATCATGTTTAGAATATAATAAAACAAATATTTAATGAAAATTTCATGTATCTACAATTATTCGTTTTTGAATTGCAACAAAATAAGAAAAATCGTTCCACGAGAAATCAATATATTATATTATTATAGACTACTAAAAATTGTCACTTAATTATAGAATTATTACTTACTTTGATGAACAAAATTAGTATACTTTCGAAGTATAAAAATTATCATAAAGAGCTGCTGCCTGTAAAGTTTTATTTTTCTAAAAAAATTATTCAGTATTTAAAAGAATACATAATTTGTATTTGCCTTATGATTTGCATATTAACAGCATTTTTTAGGTAAACTTCAAAAATTGAACGCAAAATGCATTTTAAATTGCCGCTGAGTCTGTTTGATCTATACAATAATAATGCATAACGTATTGAAAACGGTCAGTGTGGCTGTTAAAAGTTCAGATTCCACACCAGATGAAAGTAATAGAATACACATATATATGCAGAAGTGGTGTCAATATGTATTTATGCCACAGAAGTAGCAACAATTATTACCAAGCTACCTCAATAAATGTTGCCATGCATATTGTTAAATATATTTATTGCACTTGAACATTTTGAACATTTTTTTTTTTTAATGAAATTAATATGATTGTGCAGAGAAAGCAAATCCTTAATCATTGCAATTACATCCACACAGGGAACCCACCTCCGTCCACTTAATTAAAATACTGTGGGGCATTTACATCACTTGGTGGTTGACTCTTCTGCAACTATAAACATACATGCACAAAGTGATTCACCGTGTATGCTCACCTCCATTTTTTTCTTTTAACAATTAGAATTTATTCAAATATTTTTTATTTTTGGAATATTTAAATTTTAAGTGTATACTTAAGGAGCATATTTTCAATTATTTCAATTTTATTTATACCATTTAATAGGATCGTCCTGTAGCGATATCAATAGTTAGTTTTTTTTTCAAAAAAGAATTACCATTTTTTCTGTAAATTGTTAAGTAGATGATTGTTCTGAAATTTTTTATAAAATCAAAATTTGAAAGAGTGATTTTTGAATTATTTTACATTGTACACTAAATATAATAGGGTTGTACGGAAGATAGGTAGGAAGACGACTATATAATGATTTGAAAATTAAAGTAATTAATATTAATCTAGAAATATTTTACATTTTATAAACATTTTCTGAGTGTAATAAATACAAGATTCAATATTAAATGTATTTTATATTTTTGTATAACTATTTTTAAGGACTATTGTCTTTATAATATATACATATATATTTAATAATTTGGAAACTACTTGTTCCAATTTGTATTTAGATACATAAATATTTATAAAAAAATCAGTTGCTTCACAATTTTCACAATAGGTTGGTTCTCGTTTAATAAACAAATTTTACATCATTAGATGATACTTCTTAATATATAAAAAATCTAAATAATTTAAAGTATAATCCTTAAGCATAAATATAAATTTCAAAAATCCAAATACGAATAAATTCATAATATTAAAGGGAAAATTGATGGTAAGGCATGCTTAGTAAATCGCCTTGTGTGTGTACAGAACGAAAACATTTGTACCTATATTCAAGGATATCCTAAGTTGAATTAATCATTTTTTTTTATTGGCGACGGCCAATATGTCAAAAATCTATTTTATGATTTTTCTATAAGTAATAAAATGTTGTTTATCTATTAACTTAGAATTTTTCCCACAAAAATTGAGTTGATAAATAGTTTGTTGATTTTACAAACTCTAAATTTGTATGAACTCAAAAAATATATATTATACGCGGGTTAGTACCTATGTTATTAGAATAATATAAAATAAAGAATATAGTTTTGCTTATCAACTGATTAACAGCAGAAGAAAAATGTGATGAAATAATGCAATAGAGTCTACAGATGACTATTTGCAAAAATATGTTTCGTTCTATTTACAATACGTAATTTTATATTTATCATACGGTCTATTGTAGGAATCTCTTTTTGTACGTACATAATTTAATAATATGTACTATATATAGGCACATCGAATCGGACGAATTGTAGCAGCGTGTAACATTTACAATTATAATAGTGCGAATAAAACGCATTCAATATAGTCAAGTGAGTAGGTACCTTTATATATAATTTGTGATTCGAGTTACCTACCACGCTATGTGTCATGTATATACATAGCATTTATTGTATATGTACAGTCACTTAACATATTATATATATATATATATATATATATGTGTGTGTGTGTGTGTGTGTGTGTGTGTGTGTATATATAGCTGCAGGTATGTACTATGTATACGATGACGTGCAGCATTGATTCAGAACGGCACCTATATATATATATATATAATACGGATAAACTATAAATACAATATATACATAAAGGTTCCTACAAAAGCAAAAACGACGGTGATTTAAATTTCGCGAATTGTTTTTCGTATACTACAGAGGCAGGTACATATTATGTCCTTTGAGCGTCGGATTACCGAGATTCCGCCGCGTTTCGATTGAGGCCCCCGCATGTTGTCGTCGTCGTCGTCGTTGTCGCGCAATCGAACCGAATAAAGGGGTCGATATAATATTATAATAATATATACGACGTGTAGCCGGCGTGCTTATATTATTATAATAAAATAAGTGGCCGTTGTGCGTTTTCGTCAACTCCCGCGGTAGGACGTACTGTTGCAGTGACGTAATTCGAGAGGGAGCAAGGTAGGCATTTGCCCCAGTCAAATTGTTGATGAAATAACGTGGCTATAATTTTTCTAATTTCGAGGAAGTATAATATTGTGTAAGCACTAGAAAACTATTGTCGCGGTAATAATTGATATTTCTAGTTTTCTAGTTCGAAATTCAAATATATAGACCTAGTGTTTGTAAAAATGCTTAGAACGATCACTTTTCAATTTAGTCATGATTTCGATTTAAACTTCTAAAACAGAAGTACCTAAGTATCTTTTCAAATTTATCGAATTACATTTTAGCAGTCGTATTTCACACTGCAATTTAATTTGTTCGGTCCTTGAAAAAAAAACACAAAACGACGCCACTGAGGTAGGTACTATATAATTGTTTAGCTCCTCCACACCTCTTTTATGTTATAAAATGAGAATATTTTTGCCTTTAAAATGGGGTTTTTTGCCTTACACACGTAAAAAATTATGCAAGATGAGAACTGTATCGAGATAAAAATTTAAGTGGAAATTACATTGCAAGCAAAGCAATCTGTTTTTTTTTTTCAATTCAATTTTATGGGCTGGTCAAAATTTTTGCCCCCCCCCCTCTATTAAAAACTGAAATTACGCCACTGTACTGTTTCCGCCACCGGGCCTTGCAGTGTTAAACCTGATTACTAAAGTAAGATAAAAATATACATAAAGCTAAATTTTATTTATAATTAATGCTTTATGATTTACTGCGTTTATACGTATTCGGTAAATATTGAAAATCACATAATTTTATTCGGGATTTTACTAAACGCACGTTGTGTACATCCTAGGATGACTTAACCTAATGAAAGCTGACACGACAAATAAAAATTGTAATTATATATTATTAAAACAAATTACCGATAGTTATTAAACAATATATTATTTATTTACACACGATGTACTTATTGTACTATAAAATCTAAATAAAAATTACAATGTGAAATAAATTATAATTATACCTATATTATTAAAAAATTTTCAGGTGATTATATAAAAATGTATAAAAAATATATATTATTTATTTGTACACGATGTACTATTATGCGGCATCTATATTGTTACATATATAATGATATTATAATATATTTGATTGGTGACACTTGCATTTTTTACTTATACATTTTGTCTTGCAATCACATTTAAAAAGTCCTTGACCGTCCGATAGTACAGAAAATTGAACAAAGTTGATCTTTACCAATATATTTAGTAATCGGGATTCCGTAGTAACATATAAACAGCATACTACAATAGGTACACAAAATTATATACCGCTTTAAAAAAAAAAGGTATTTGTAGCATTACATTCTATCAAAAAAATATTTGGATAAATATCTGTTTTATTATAATATAACATTATACGTTTACCATAAATCCCCACGGATAAAAAAGATGTACCAAATCGAGGTGGCCGCAATAACGTGTATTTAATTTAAGTATACGCGTACAGTGAAACCTCAATAAATCAAAATAAAGGGGAAAGCTCAAAGTAAAGTAAATTTTTTCCACTTATGTGAAGTTTTCGACTTACTGAAGTCAATAATTTACTACAGTTTTCGCGTGGGTTTTGAATGGTTTGTTTTATCTGCAATTCTATTAAGTCTTATTACATACAGGGTCATTTAAAATTTATGTTAAAGCCATTTTATCACATAAATATTCAAAATTTAGAAAAATGTATTGTACAAAAGTTTTTTTAATTTAGAAACGTCTAAAATGATTTGTACATTTTATAATTTTTTACAATATAGTAAGAGGTTTTAAGGGGTTGACTTTAAAAACTCAAATGGAGACCTATACTTTTTTTTGAAAACACAATATGAATACATTTTTCAAATACATTTTAGTGTTTAAACAACATTAATTGATGCAACACTCTATGCTTGAGAGATGTTTAAAATTTTTATAAATTTCTAAAGCTGATCGCTAAAAATGCCACCAAAATATTGTAAAAAATCATAAAATGTACAAATCATTTTAGACGAATCAAAAAACGTTCGTATCTACTATACGCTTTTGTCTCTATTTTGAATCAATAAAGCGGCCATAACATACATTTTGAATCCCCCTGTATATATATTTGTACAGTTATCTCAGTATTTTAGGCAAAAAATAATAAAAACAATTATAAAGAAAAAAATGTACGTGTTTTTCCCCATTAAAATGTACAGACGTCCCGCTCCGAGGGGAAACGGCAATTATTATGGTCACGTTATATGTACGCAGAACAGCCCCACTCGGAAATCTGTTAATTCGTGTATTATACACTGCACCGGTGGCGGGCAAAACATATTGTTATTATACGGTGACGGCGACAATATAATAATACTACGATAATAGTAATCGATCGAAATTATTATTGTACACTGTCGTCGAGTTTAATTAGCCGACTGCACTGCGCTCAGTGTGATATGAACCGAATGGGCACCTAATTGGCTCCCAACAGATACAATAATGTACAGTCATCAATCACGTTCACCGTATTATTATTATGTCTATATATTTATTATATACCGCATAGAAGGGACGGTTTAATTTTTTTTTATTATTATTATTATTATTCGCAAACTTGCCAATTACTGCCGCGCGCGAATAAAAATGAAATATCGTGACGATGGTTAAAGATTTTAACCCTGCGATGACAAAAAACCGGATACATGCTTTTTAATACTGCTGCTGCATGTATGATTACGTACGATGTGTATTTATAGGTACACCACGAACACGCATTATCCGTATCGATTTTTCGCTTCAAGACTTTCGGGAGAGTGAATAATAATAATAATAATTGTTCGTCAACAGTTAAACGTATAAAATAATTAATATTATACTATTGTAACGCATTGCAGTTATTCTTGTGCGACGATCAACTACAGATTATCAAGTATATTGCGGTATAATTCAACGTTAAAAATAATGCAAATGTGATGATCTGCTGAGCTGTGAATTATCGCACTAAAAGGTTGCTGAATAAGCAGTGCATGCAGTGTACTAAAAATTGACAAAATATACTTTACAAATTCGAAATCATACAAAAACATTCAGTTCAAAGTCTTTTATTGAAATACCTCTACGTGAATATATGAACAATACAAATTACAACTTTTATAAGCAACAAATAAAATAGTATTATTTTACAACCTTGCTTTGACAAACTTTTGAAATATTAAAAATAAATTAATGTAGTCAATCCCTCGAATATGAAAAGTAGAATTTCGTATTTACACTTATAGAGATGTAAAATACATTTTTACAAAGTATAGCGTGCAAATGTATTAAGCTCACTGTACACATACCTACGCATTATATTAGCCTAAGTAAATTGACGAAAAATGTGAGGTTATAGCAATTTTTTTCTTAAGTGATTACGATGAGTTTAAATATTAATCGCTCACCACTTAGTCTACAGTCAAACAAACTATAGAAATAAAACACTACGAAACTCCACGAACAAAAATTAGGTTGATCTACAAAAACCATAGCGTGGCAAAACGTGTATGACATTTTTACAAGAATGCTATTATGATGTGCAAATGATGACAAAAAAAAAATTCAAAACAAGCGAAATTTATCTCGTCTATATTTTTTTTAATACTATTATTAATTTTGTTTTCGTGCATTAAACTTTTAAAATTAACAGTGACCTGATGAGTTGATATATTGAAAATCCCACGATGATAAGGAGCGCCGAAGCAGCTGTTTTTTTTTTTTTAATTAATTTTTTTCCGTGAATATGTAGGTTATTATTAATATATTGACGTCAAACTGACTTCAAAAATAAACGGTGACTATTAAATGCTTAACCGCAAAGTATTTTTCTTATAAAACGTTTAAATTATACTATCATACACACGGATTCATTACACATTTCAATTTTCAATCACAATAATTCGCGAACCCTTTATTATGTTTCTATTTTATTGACTCTATACTTTTTATGTCTAATTCAGTAATTGGTAGGATACTTGCACCCGCTAAAAGGACTAGCTAACTGCTAACTAGTAATGCTGTTAAAGTATGTTAACTGCAGTCCATAACATAGGCGGAAATCCATTAAAAAGTCAAAAAGGGCTAACATTCTTAATAACATTAATGTGAGCTGGGGAGGGAGGTGCTTCGATCCCACACAACTAAAAATCTTTCTGTTTTTAGGGGCCTAATAAAATATTGGAGGGGGGCTAAGAATCTCAAGCCCTCCCGATTTCTATCTATGCTCCATAAAATGGTGGATTCGTTTTAAAATACAATTCATTCAGTAGAAATTTATATAATCTATGTTCGAATTCGTATATATCATGTATATAATGTATGCGAGACACAAAACTTAAACGAATAAATAATCAACGCGGTTTGTCAATGAAAAATGATTTCACAATATTCTTAAGAAATCGATGTGTGCAGTGAAATTAAAAAAAAATAAACTGTACCTAAGGATATTATTTAAGCACAAAAAGTTTAAAAAGTAATTATCATTGGTCAAAAAAGTCAACATATAGTATATCGAAGTTGGAACAATAAAAAAAGATAGGTTGACCAATAGTTGAATTAAAATAAAATAACAGTACCTTTATAACTTATGAATAAAATTTTTTAAATTACAATAAGTATACGAAGCTAGATAATCTTATTGTTGTTGTTTTTGTATTGAACGTATTACTATGTTTATACGTGTGTCACATGTAACTTACGTTAAACCTCATATTACCAAACAATAAATAATCAATAAAATTATCGTATTAAACGTGTGTATAGTGTGTCGTGTGTAGGTGTGTGTGTTTATGGGTTTGTGTAGAATCCCGGAAAAAAAGAATAAAGAAAAAATTAACAAACTAAAAAAACTTTTGAAAAAAAGAACAACGGAAAAAAGTCAAAAAAACAAAGATATATTATAATATGTTTGAACATGCTTATTGTCGTCAATTTGCCACGGAAACGTTAGTTTTCAAAATACTAGTAATCTAGTATAATTAGCTAGAAGTATATTTTGTGGAACATTTCCAATCATTTTTAGCTTTATAAGTACTTTGCAATATAAAATAATGTACTTTTCAAAACAATTCTTTTTATCTCCTGGATAGGATTAAAAAATTATAATTCTAAAACTTATCCCCAGAGTTGAAAAAACAATCATTAACACATTGGTTCAATGAGACAATAGATTAAATATCATTCACTACAAATACACCCTTTCATACACTCCTCCTTTTTTCAAATTTATTTGTGTAATTGAAGATGAAGAATGAAAGGAAGTATGAAAAGGTCTATACAGGGAATTTCTAGTAATAACTCGTATTGACTATTATGCCTACAATCTACATGTTATAATTTATTAAAATACAATAAAAATCATTACACACAAAGTGTAAATTAAATAATATTGCATATTTCTAGATTTTTATCCAAATGATTTTCTTTGGTAATTCTTTTGTTATTTTTTATCCGTGGTTTTCAATTTTTTCATTTCAACAGCTTTTTTATTGTTACCCTTTTTGGTAACAAAAACTTGTTTAATATTAAACAATAACTTTGTAACTTTGTTATCGGACAATTTTTGTTCCACTATTCCATTTGAAATTAAAAAAATATATTCTCAGCAATATGTATGTCGCTCGACTGTGTTTATTTTTTACAGAAAAAAAATATAATTATACAAAGATAATAATCTAATATCGCAATGTGACATAAATTTAAAATGCAATTTTCAGTGTTCAAAAAAAACCATCAAAAAATATTTGATAAATCAATTGCGTAAATCTAAGGTATAAAAAATCTTTTAAGTAATTATTTTTCAAATCGTAATTTATTTTATTGCAAATCGTAATCTGAAAATATGTATCAACAATAATCAAAAACACAAAAGCAATTTGCTTTTTTTGGTATATTGATATCGATTAAAAGCGCAAAGATACATTTATAACTTATCATTACCATTTTTAGACAATTAGTTCATTATTAAATAAAATTTAATTAATTTCGTTTTTATTGAAAATTAAATTTTGAGTCTTATGATATTTTTATAAAGGTATATTTATGTAAAAATTTCATAGTATGTATTCAATTACTACATAAATTATTTTATGATCTTATTGTATTTAGTTTTAATGTTAGTACAACATATTAGTACAATATTGTATACATGTAATTGTATTGTTTTAACTATGAAACATTTTTTACACCATGGAGTTTATTTTTATCAAAGTCAGTGAATCGTTTTTGTCTGTACAATAGACTTAAATCGGAACATTTTCTATAAAAAATGGTAATACAAATAAAAAAGATAAATAATTATCACGTTCCAAAAACTATTATAAGCGCGGTGTGTGGTTTATCACCGTGCTTGATAACGTTTTTCCGTATGCTCAGAGAGAATTGAAAAATGACCTCATCAAAGAACCACACAGCCTTTCTAATCAAAAAATGAGTTTAAATGTAAAAAAAAAACATAGGTGGAAAACTGCTATATAATATGATAATATACCGAACTCAGCATATTATACTATTGTGTATACAAAATAAAACATTTTTTTTTTCATATAATAAATTAATATACCTTTACAATGCATTATCGAAATATTTCTCTCAAATGTGCTCCGAAATTTAAAATCTGTTCAAAGTAATTCATTTAACATAAGTTTACACTCATTATACGTTAAAAAGTATTGACTTTCGAAAAAAAAATGTTTAACATGCTTTCAAGTCGTTACAAAACAACATTTTGTATCCGTATAATTTATGTTTTTTACTTTTTTTAATGACAACATACAGTTTTGATTTCATATTCCATGGCAGAATATTTTTCGTGGTATTTCGATACATCAAAATCAAATCTTGGACAAGTAGTTTTTGAGTTATTAGTATCTATTTAAAATTTTGATGAGCGGAGTAGTGGACCAACATTTTACGAGGTAACCGCGTACCACTCCACTCCGCTTATTTATACTTTAAATACTTATAACTCATAAACTACCCATCCGAAATTTTTATTTTTATGTATCAATATAGTCAGAAAAATATTTTGCTTTGAAATACGAAGTTAAAATTGTATATTATCATTCAAAAATGTAAGAAGCTTAAAGAACTATGAGAATAAAAAATATAAAAATATAATTTTTTTGAAAAAAATATTGTTTCATGATGACTTGACATCACGTAAAAAAAAATGTTGAATAAAGTCAATATTTTTCTAAACAATGAGTGTCTTATGTTAATTGAATCACCTAGTAATCGCGTGTGGAGTGTAAAAAGTAGACGTTGTACTCGTTATATATAGGTTATGTAAAGTAAGATGAAAAATATGTTTTTAAGCATAATTTAATACAATAATTTTGTATAGCCTCAGTGCCAATAAAATAATCTCGAACGGAGAACGGCAGCCGAAAATGAAATGCATCAAACGAATAATAAAGTGTGTCCACATATAATATGTTATATATTATTATTTATTTTTATATATTATATTATATTATTATATTTTATTACGTCCCAAATCTAAAACACATATATAGCAATGTTTGTATATAAAAATAAATATTTATAAAGGTGTTTATAACAATATATGACGTGTCGAGGCTGCAGTCGAAGAAAGCCGTCGCCATAGGGATTCGTAGAAATGGTTATTTTCGATTGGCACGGTACTAATTTTTTTTGTTATTTTCTCTTTATTTTATCGAACCTCTTCTGTGGACAAATATAGTATAATATTATAGGAGAACGTAGGTACATCGTCGTTTTATAACAATATATAAATATATAGCCGTGCGTAATCCTCGCGAGAGGGATGAGACGGCGACGGAAAACAACGAGGACTGCGACGACAAAGATGAGGAGGATAGCGAAACACAAACGACGAGGAGGAAAATAAAAGAGAACGTCGTCGTAAAAACGAAACACGAATAATAATTGGAAGGTAGCTGCGGAATTGTTGCCCCGCGGGGAGAGACGCGACGGCGACGGTGGCGGTGGCGTTGATCCGATAATGGGGTGAAGGTATACGAAGAATGATATAGTTGGACAGAGATAGAGACGTGTGCGACAGAGAGAGAAATGGCTTTGCGTGTGGTGACGGTGATATAAGGTAGGTAGGAACTGCGACGCAAAGGCAGTTGAAGGAGGAGGGGAGAGGGGGACGTTGGGAGACATCGAAAAGCACGGCAACTTATATATATAAAAGGGAGCTCGTTAGACAATAAAGACGAACAGGTAGAATGACACCCTTGGGCGGGTCGGATTACACGCGCGCGGGACGAATGGTGATGACGGTATATATATATTTGTATATATATACGACGGGTCGGTGGTAAAGAATGCCGTGTCGACGCGCGTAATATTCGCGTCTAGGGTGGTGGGTGGGGGTAGACAGCGATATAGGGGCGGTGGCGGCGGCGAATAAGGGAGTGAGAGCAGCGATACAGCTATACAGAGGGTGATGGTCGGATGAGGTGTTGCAAGGCGAGCGGGCGGCATGACCCCCGGGCGGCGCGAGTGGGAAGGTACAGGCGCGGTATATACCTACTGCGCGTGGGCCATCGTGTAACACGCCCTCCCCTCCTGTGCATATATTATATACATAATATACTATAATATGTGTGCAGTTTATATATTTGCCGCTTTCCTCAGTTATTACAAAAACCCGCTCGCGTATTGCCGCCGTCCCGAGAGTGCCACCGATGCAGCGACGAGCGGCGACGCCCGCACTATCAATACGCATATTATCATACGAGTATAGGCCGCCGCCGGCAGCTTGTCTGTGCGCGGGTCCGTCGTAAATTAGCCACGTTATTTATTGCCCACTCGGATATTATAATATAATATAATGTTGTTAACAGCGTGAGTGCGTGATCACTACTATCTACTATCCATACCGTATAGGTATATTCAGAGCCGTCTTTTGGGGAGGGAGGGCATATGATAATACCTATAATACGAATTCCTTAATATTTTATTAGCGCCTGTATAAATATAATATTATATACGGCTCTGATGTTTTCGATGTTATTAGTTTATTACTTATACGAGGTCTGTTCAAAAAATACCAGGATTTTATTTTTAATAATTACAAAAATGAAGTTACATATTATTTAAAGATATCGCCTTCAAAATACTCTCCTCCAGACGATATGCAGTGGTTCCAGTGATCTTGCCATTTTTCGAAAGGCCTTTGGAACTGTTCTAAAGTTATAGCTTTGAGTTCTGTTGCCGTATTCGCTTTAATTTCCTTTACATCTTGAAGCCGTTGACCTTTAATCGCAGATTTTATTCTCGGAAAAAGAAAAAAATCGCATGGGTGTAGATCAGGAGAATAGAGAGGGTGCAGGACCACAGGTATTTTTTCAGCCAAAAATTCACGAATTGACAACGCTCAATGTGTTGGCGCATTGTCGTGATGAAGAAACCAGGATGCACTTCGCCATTTTTCTGGGCGCTTTTTGCGAATTCTCTCTCACAAACGTATTAATACATCTTTATAGAATACCTGATTGACTTTCCATGAGGCACAAATTCATAATAAACAATACCTTCAATATCAAAAAAAAAAAACAATCAGCATTGTCTTGACATTCGATCTCACTTGGCGAGTTTTTTTTGGTCGAGGAGAAAATTTTGTTTTCCATTGAGATGACTGTAACTTTGTTTCCGGATCGTACCTATAAACCTATGTTTCGTCCCCTGTGATGATGTTTTTTATGAAATTAATATCAGCACATCGATTTTTTAGGTCTTGACAAATCGTTAAACGATTTTCCTTTTGTTCCAATGTCAACAACCGCGAAACGAATTTGGCAGCTATCCTTCTCATCTGTAAATTTTCTGTTAAAATTTCATTACAAGTTCCAATTGAGATTTTTGCCTCATTTGCTAACTCGCGAACAATTAATCTGCGGTCATTTCGCACTTCTTCGTAAATGTTCGCCACAATATCATCGTTTCTGGATGTCGACGATCTTGCCGGACGTGGATCATCTTTAGTTGACTGTCGACCATCCTTGAAACGTTTAAACCACTCGAAAGTAACGGAACGACTTAAAGAATCGTCCCCAAAAGTAGTTTTAATCATTATGTACATTTCAGTTGCATTTTTACCAAGTTTCAAGCAAAACTTGATGCACAATGATATACTTGATATACAATCTTAAAGTAATTACAGTTGTGACGTTCATTATTATAGTTATCAGATTGGCCCTCTTGAGCTTCCAAAAAGACATCTTGAGGTAGGCGTGGTTTTAGCCCAGGATTGATGGTTTTATTGCCGATTTTGTAGTGGAGTGTTCCTCTGTTTTGTTGAGTCTTTTGTGAAAGTTTTTAAATTGGTTGATTATCCAGGTCGACAGATAAGGTAATCCCATGTCGTTGTGAAGTTGTTTATTTCACATAAACCAGGAAGCCTTTAATGCTATTCTCAAAAAATTATTATCGATGATTTTAAAGTTTTTTATTCGTTTGGGAAGCGACTACCCATATTGGACATGCGTAGCGGTCTTATCACTGCTGTGCACAGTAGTCAGTAGTAGTGAACATGTTATTTGTAGGGTTGAGTTGTGGTTTAATAGAGGGTACAATATTGTCATTATAGTATACCCTTGATTTAGTTTTTTGTTTATGTGTATTATCCAGCCTAGTTTTTCACCTTGATTTACTCCTAAATATTTTATTGAGTTACCCCTACTACTCCATTTGATTTCTTGATTGTTAATTTGAATTAAGGTTGTATTTGCGTATGTTTTTAGGGTACAAATCTTGGTTTCGCTTTTAATGGGGTTCAGTTTCCATCTTAAGAACCGTCGAGATAATTTATCGAGCGAGTGTTTTAGATCATTTATTGAGGATTCTCGAATTTTGTTTTGTGTTATTATAACTGTGTCGTTGTCAAACATTATCAGTTGACAATTCTGTGGAGTTGGTATGTCACAGCAGTAGATATTGAATAGGGTTGATCCTAGAACAGATCTTTGAAGGACACCTGTTTTAATTTGTTTTACTTGTGAAAAATAAAAATTTATTCTTACCTGGAAGATGTGGTTTGTAATGAATAACAAGAATGAGTTGTAGAGATATGTTAGAAGTTTTAGACGACTTAATTTTGAGATAAATCATATAACCACACTTTATGGAAGGCGTGTGATATATCAAGAAAGGTTGTAGTTGTGGATTTTTATTTTCAAACCTGTCAACTATGATTTTAAAGATCCGTTACAGTTTGTGGGTAGTTGAGTGAGTGTTAAATCCAAATTGATGACGTGGAATTATTTTTAAGAATGGTTTTATTCTGTAGAGTATAATTCTTTCTATGAATTTTGAGATGGTTTTGAGTAGACTTATTGGTCTGTAACTTTAGGTAAATCATAAGGTTTTTCTGGTTTGTGTATAGGGATGATAATTGCAAATTTTCATGTATCTGGAAAAAAATCGAGTCTCAGAGTTGAATTTGTGAGACTAGCTATATATAATAATGATATGAGGTAAAATTTTTGATTGTAATAAGTATTTTGTTCGTAATAAAATCATGTCTAGGACTTCTTTTATTTGCCAATCTATTTATTATTATTTGTAATTCCTCGGAAGTACACGGATTATGGTGTTGATCTTAGTATTGGTTACTGGTAGTACTTTATTATTTAATGTTTCAGAGTTTGTTTCTACTAGGCGTTTGCGTTGTGTTTATTAATTGTAAAATAAATTTCGAATTTTTAATTGCTGGCAACCGATGTTTTTGCCATAATCGTCATGTTTTATATTTTTCTTTGATTAGGTATTGTGTGTGGGTTGGTATTAGTGGATTTAATATTATAATTTTTTTTTTTTGTTTATTAGTAGAGCTAAAACTAAGTCAATTTGAGATTTAATAAATTTTGTTAAGAGTATTACACCAGCGTTAATGGCATTTGTATTTGTATAACTTCCATTTGGACTTAATATTTGATTGATGTTTTCTTTGAAGATTTCTCATTTTATTGGCCGGTTTATGAATCTAGAAATTGGTTGATTTGTTGCTGCTTGGATATTTATAGTTGTTAAGGCAGGGGTATGATCTGAGTCAAGTTCGTTTATGACTTAGAGAAATAGATTTTTCAGAAAGTTTGAGATTCTATATGATGATTAGTCTAATATCTAAAATACTCTGTGTTACTCCTGCTCAGTATAAAACAGTGAGACCAAGATATTAAACAGGGCCCCGGGCCCGGATGGGATTCCCAGCCGGGTTTGGAGCGTTGTCCACGCCGCGGGGCCGGAACGGCTCACCAACGTGTTCAACCTCTGCTTGAGGGAGGGCACCTTCCCCGGTCGATGGAAGCGCGCTCGGCTGGCGCTCCTGTCGAAACCGGGAAAGCCGGTGGGGGTGCCGTCATCGTACCGCCCGCTGTGTCTTCTCAACGACGGGAAGATCTTTGAGTACCTGCTGGTGACCCGGATGAACGGCCACATGTCGGCCACGGGAATCGGCCTGTCGGACAGACAGTTCGGTTTTCGGGCCGGCAAATCCACGGACGACGCGCTCAGGCTGTAACGGGAGAGACTCGTCTCTGCCGTCAACGGGCGGCGCTACGCCGTGGCCGTGAGCCTGGACATCCGGAACGCGTTCAACACCGTCGGGTGGGACGTGGTGCGGGAGGCGTTGGTACGTATAGATTTCCCGCCACACATCCAACATATCCTGGGTTCGTATCTCAGGGACCGGGTGCTACACCTATGCGACGACCACGACGGCGTCCCCGTGACGGAGCTCGTCACGCGCGGAGTTCCCCAGGGCTCCGTGCTCGGGCCGCTGTTGTGGAACATCGCATTCGACACCGTTTTCCGCCTACCGCTGCCCGAGGGCTGCACGGTTATCGGGTTCGCGGACAACACGCTAGTGGTGTCGGAGGGGAAAATGCTGTCTGAGGTGGAGGACCGCGCCAACTCGGCCCTCGAGGCAGTTGCTGATCATATTGTCGGCTTGGGGCTCCGGCTTGCCGTCGATAAGACGCAGACTGTCGACTTCAAGTCGCGGTATGGGAGGGCCGACCTGAGCCTGCGGATCCAGGGTGAGGCCGTCCGGCTGGGACCTTCCCTCAAATATCTGGGGATATTACTTGAGGGAAAAAGGGGGACATGGTTAGACCTAACCTGCACCATGCCCATCGACCTAATGGCATCCGAGCGAGCCGCATCGTTCGAGGCCAGAAGGGCGGTGGCGCCGGCAGGAGATGACGAAAGGGGGCCCCTTCCGCCGGACCAACCACTCCGGGGGAGAGCCTTAAGTCTGATGCTGTGGGCCCGGAGGATGCGCCAAGCACCTCCACCAGCGGACAGTGGACGCTGGTGGACGCAGACGCTCATTCCTCCGGACCTACTTCAACAGTGGGTGACCAGATCGCACGGGGAGTTGTCCTTTCACCTCACCCAGCTGCTGACTGGGCACGGTTGTTTCAACTGGTACCTCCAGAGGATCAACCGTTCCCCGTCTACCGGATGTTCCCATTGTGGACCACCCGACAGCTACGGTAAGGCGGTCGACGACGCTTACCATACCCTCGTTGATTGCGCAGCCTTCAACGAGGATCGTGAGCGTCTAGTCCGTACGATTGGACCCTTCGACCCGAGCGATCTGGTACCCAGGATGCTGGCTAGTCCGGCGAACTGGGAGGCGGTGGCCCTCTTCGCGAGGGCTGTGATGACCACCAAGGAAGCGGCCGAACGAGACAGGCAGTTCCGGCAGGGTATAGCTCCATCAAGGCGCAGGTGACGGTGAATGCGGCTGCAGTCGCGTCCCCTCGTCGCCGGGCTTCGGGCCCAGAAGACGGTTGCCTCAAGGCTGTGAGGCCTGGCACCTCAAGTGCCTGCAACTAATTGTTGCGCGTTTTTTACACTTATTGTAATTTTATAAATTAATATTGTAAAAGGTTGTCAGAGGGGGATTGTCCCTCTGACGCCTTAAAAAACTGTTTTATAAATTACAATAAATGATGGCGGGCTCGGCATCCGAAGTATTGCTTCACGGCGTTTCCGGATGCCGAGCGTATTGCCGATTTAAAGGAAAAAAAAAAGGAGTAAAGTGGGAGTATTATTAAAGAGTTTGGATAGGTCTGTTTATTGAATTTTCTTATTCGGTAGGTTGTATGCAGAAATAATGTGAAGGTCGTGTATAGTTGTTTTAAGATTTATTACTGTAGCTTCCATTTGGAGTGTAAGTGGTAGTATTATTGATTTATGTTTTAGGTTATTTTTAATCAGAATTGCTACTCCTCCCGAAGAGTGAATTTATGCTTTCTGTCATTTCTGTAGATTGTAAATCCGTTCATTTTAAATTTATCTGTGTCTTTCAGGTGTGTTTAAGTAATACAAGCAATGTCAATGTCATGCCGCGAAAGAAATTCTATTATCGTGGACCTTTTTAATTTAATACCATTTGCATTCCAGTTGACTTATATGATATCTTTAATGTTAATTTTGTTCATTATGTATTAAGGATGAATTATTTAGGTTAGTTAACATTTTTCTCGTTAATAATGCAAAGATGTTCTAAATGATAGTTTGGACTCTTTGAAGTATATTTTCTATGAAATCTGATATTGTTTTTTGTAGGTGAATGTTTAGGAAGTTTTGGAATATTTAATTTGTAATATTTGTTATCAAATTTGGCATTTCGTTTCTAATTATTTCTGAGTATAATTTTTTGTTTGGGTTTTTATGAATATTGTTTGTGTCATTTACATGTAGGGATGTATTTATACCGGGATTTATTTTGAAATTTTTGATGGCTTTTTATGTCATATATTTTTGTTATATGAATAGCCCTTGTAGTTGGTTAGGTGGGGTCCATTTATTCATTGCAGTTAAAGCATTTTGATAGAGTTGTCGATTCTTTAGAGCAGTTTAAGTAGTGATGATTCCCGTCACATATTACGCATCATGGATTTAACTTGCAAGATTTTTGGATGCGTATCTTTGGCAATTGGTACATTAAGGGTTTGCAACGAGGTACACAAGTAACTATACAGTGTAATAATTTTTTAAGTTCATAAATGTCATTAGCTTTTTTGTTTTCTATATGGCTACTGGGAGCTGAGGTTGTTTATTTATTTATTTTGCAATTGATTTTATTGGGTAAATTAGTCACGTTATTTATTGTTTACATGGATATTATAATATAATTTTTAAATATATACAGTAGAACTTCGATTATCCAAACCTCCGTTATATAAACCTTCTATTATCCGAACTGCAATTCGCGTTTCCGAACATTCTGTTATCCGAACGTCATAGCTTTTCCTCAAATGAAAATTGATAATTTTGTCAAAAAAATACCATAAATTAAGTCAAATATTATATATATGTTACTAGGTAATTAATAAAAATAAATTCTAAATAATGTAATTTAAATGCATATAATAATAAAACTTGTATGGTTTTCTTCTGATATGTAGGATTATAATAGTATGAACTAAAAATTTAGGGCCGTCCTTATTTGGTGGGTGGGGGGAGAAGCATATGATAATAATACTCATAATACAAATTCCTAAAATATTTTATTAGCGCCTTCATGCCGTAATATATAATATTCACAGCACTGATATGTGCACGTGTTTGATGTTATTAGTTTATTAACTCAATATAGATTCGTGCATCGTGTTATATTAAAATATTATCGTAAATAGTGACACTCGAAAACTGTTGAAATTCCATTTATCGTTTTAATATAACATGACACATAAGGCGCAAGTGTTTGCATACATTGTAAAGGTTGTTTAAGTGCCAACAACAATTTTAAAATCTCAAAAAATAAAACCTGTGTATGACGACATGACAAACGAAACTGGATATTTTAATTCTGTGCGATAGACAAATGACAAAATATCTAATTATATATTTTACTCAGCAGGCGTATACTTACATTCGTATGCGATATTATACTTTTACGAAGAACAACAAACATTTAAATCTGTCAAATACTTCACCCACGTTAAATGTTTATGTTTTTAAAGCTATTGCGTATTTATATTATTGCTATTTTTAATCGTATAATAAGGGCAAACTTTTCAAACGCAATGTCGTATATTATCATTCTTTATCCGTGGCTGTTTTAATCGAATTTGTTTATATAATATTTTATACCTATATTATATTATTTACACGCACTGACTCTTGGCGGCGCCTCGCAGTAAATAATATTAATTATATTTGATAACATGATCTAATCAACATGACAATCTTGAGGATGGGGATTTGGTTTCCGATCGACACTATTGTTAAAGTTTCTATTAACTCGACCGTTAACTACTTAGGTATTGTACATAATAAATATTTTATACTCTGATCAAAACAATTCAACAATTGATAGCCCTATGGAAGCATTGAGTAGTTGTGGGTATAATACCGGAAATATAATAGATACTGCTGCAGACAGTATATATAGTGATTTGTGAGTTATAATTTTTATGCCAAATCTTTATTTTTAAAAACTATTACTAATGCATAGCTACCTGTCTATCTATCTACGAGAATTGACCATTTACACAAAAAAAAAAAAATAATCTGTATTGTAAAATAAAATAAGAAAGGTACGTTTTTATCGACATCGTGTGTATATTTTGTTCATATATATATATATATATATATATTTATTTCAGTAAAAGTACGAATACCGGCGAAACCGGTAAATTGAATTTTGGACATTTACCGATTGATTTCGGTAAAACATACGATACACAAAATAATTTGATCAAACCCCACATGAGATTTGTAGTTCGGATTTTTACAAACGATATTTGGCAAATCCTAGGATAAAGAATCAGTGTTGGTGAAAGTACGAATTTTTTTACCAATGGTGAGATATTTTTTTCCTTGGTTTATACTTGTATATAATTAGTAATTATAGAAATAAAACTAACGGATTTCGGCAGTTATCGAATATAGGTATCCAAAATTATAACTGGAAAAGATACTTCAATGAACAATATACCAGAAGACCTTTTAAGCAGTGACATAGTATATTTTAAGTATATCCCGACAGGGGCGGATTTAGGTATGTGGTAGCCCTTAGGCAGAATGTATTGTGGGGGCCTCTTATACATAAACCAGGAAATATAGTTTTTTACTTAATAAATAACATTTATCATCATATTTAGTAGTAGTAATAATCAACTACGAACTACTTATTTAATAATAAATAATTATAAAAACAATCAAATCGAGTATAACTAGTATAAGTAATATCATCATAATATTAAGTATAAGTAATTCAATAAAGAATAATAAAAATAATGATGTCAAGTAATTAAAATTAAATGTCTGGAACTTTTCTTAATTTTATTTGCACAAAGTTATCAATAACGTTTTGAAAATCAAGTTTTCTTAAAATATCAAACTCTGAGCTCATTATCGCTAGTTGATTGAGCCTATCTCCGTTCATAGAAGTACGCAATTTATTTTTTTATGTGCTTTAAATTAAAGAATGATCTTTCACTACTGCTGTTTGTAATCATAAAAACAAGATAAATGCGAAGAACTATTTCAACATTAGGAAAACAATCTTTTACTTCCTTTTTAATTAATATTTTATACATTAAATGTTCTCGACTAATATTATGAAATTCACTGCTTTCGTCTTTAAAATATTTATAAAATTCTTTAAACTGAATAAGTTCGTTTCCAAAGTATTCATCAATGTCATCTTGGTAAATTTTAACAAGTTTAATTGTTTCATTTTCAATTTCTTGATTACTTAGTTGTTCTATTTTTCCTAGAAAGCTAAATTGTTGGTACGAGTATACCAATTCATAAGCAGACAATCGTTTTTTCAGGTTAAAAATAAACGTATCAATTACAGGTAAAAAATTTTGAATTCTGAATTTTTGAGAAGAAATTAAATTTACCCCTGGTGTTTTATGAGAATCTATTGGATTTAAATGGATATTCCTTTGTCGTTTACGATATTTCAAATAATCTGTTGTTTTGGAAATGTCTGCTCCTTGTTTTTCATATTGATCAAAGTTATCTTGTTAAGTTTGAACAAAATTCTTTAAAGACTTAATAGCAGAAACTACAGTGTTAAGATCTAAAGTCGGATCTTTTAGTAATTTATTAGTGCTATCTACTCGTTCAAGGATATTATTCCAGAAAACCATATAAATTCCAGTTTCAAGTGTGCACAGTTTGTTGTATAAACAATTTGTATCGCAGCGCGTTTTTATCGTTTGTTCAGAGTCGTCAGCTATTTAAATTAGAGTACTTTTAAATTGTTTATAGTTTAACATAAGAGCTTCTGTTGCATCAGATCTACATGACCAGCGTGTAGTATTAACTCGTTGTGGTACATAAATACGGGTTTTAGTATTTTCTAAACTTAGAACTTTAACCAGTAGTTCATAACGTTTTCTTGATGCCGTAAAAATACATATAACTGCTCTAAATAATTAAAAAATTCAACAGTAGCAGTACAATACTCGGCTGCTGCTTTTCCTATCAAGTTTAATGAATGTGTAGCACATGGAATCCAGGAAGCTAGTTTATTATTTTCCAGAACTTTTGATTGGGGACCATTATATTTCCCACTCATTACAGAAGCAATACGATTAGCCTCTACAATTTTTTATGTTTAAGTCATATTTATTTAAAAAGTTTATTAAACCATCATACATATCTTGAGCCCTATGGCCTTGGTTTGACATAAATACTAAAAATCTTTCCACTGGTTTATCTATTTCAATATATCTAAATACTAACGTTAATTGATCTATATGATAATCATCAGGTGTCGAATTTAATGAAATTGAAAAATATTTAAATAGTTTTATATGAAAAACTATTTTATTCAAAACATTATTTTCCATTATTTCTATTAATTCTTCACAGATAATAGAAGATAAATAGTTAGTGTGCCCACTTCCACGATTTGTATGATTTTCAATATGCTGTTTAAAAAAATTATCATACTCAGCTAACAGCTCTAGAATTCTAAGATAGTTGCCATTTTTAGGCGAACCAAAAATTTCATTTTTATCACGTAATACTAAACCTCATTCATATATAAATGTTATAACACTTACAAGTCTTTTAATTATATTACGCCAGTAACTTTTTACCTCTTCACTTTGTTAGACAAGTTCATTGTCAATACGGCCTAATTCTTTTGAACAAACAACTAAATTTATCACAGAATTTAAATGATCTTTGGAAGTTTCATGACTTATTAATCGATTATCTGCATGTTTCCAGTCACAGAAACCACCATGAGTAAATTGACTGCGTGTTTTGGACATTAATTTATAAACAAAACAAAAAATACTACCATTAAAAGGTGAAAAACAAAACCATGAACACTTAATTATTTTTCTGTTAGCAGTTTTTCGCTTAAATAATAATTTATTACATTTACAAGTAAATTTCATATCAAACTGTTTTTTTTTTTTGATTTTTGTATAAATAATTCTCCATAACAATTTTGTAAATTTAAATTTCTTACTTCTGCCTAATAATCTATTAATCCTGTCATATTTTCATGCCAAAATCCTATATCTAAATTTAAGCCTTCATTTGTTTCTTCAACAATATTTTAAGGTAAAGAGTTTTCAGCGATAGTTACTGGATGAGGTGGTAGAGCAATTTAATATGACTGAAATAAAAAAAAATATTTAAGATATGTACCTAATTAAAATTATTCTGATAAGACATTATTTTAATTTTTATTTATAATATTAATGTGCTTGATTTTCAATTATTATTTTTTTAAATTAATACATGCCAAGTGGTCAAATATACGTATATATTTTTTCGATTTTAAACAATTCTAATTAGAAAAGGTAAATTTGAAGTAGATAAATATAGTATAATATGTATGTCAAAAAAAAAAAATATTAATTATAATATTTATTTTGTTATTTAAATTATCTAACCTGTATATATATTATTATATGCTATTAAATATAAAAAATATAAAATATATATTATTAAAAGTAATATTTATTCTTCGTATAGTAATTGTAAAACTTTGAACTAACCTCAGAAGAAGTTGTGTTTGGCTGTGTTATGAAAAACTCTGTCATTCGCCTAGTTTTTGAAATTATTTCCATATTTTTTTTTATCTTTTTCTTTTGCCAATTTACGTTTATCTGCACCACTCATATAAAATCGCTTTAATTTATGACGATCTTATTTCATTTTTAAATTATAACACTATTCACTGGTTAATAACTTATAATATAAGAAACAACTAGAGTCTGTAACTATTGTATACACAACTGTTGTTAACTGACGTGCAATAAGTGCAACGAACAAATAACGATAATTTACCTATTGACGGATGTGTATTGTGTATTTTATGATATTTCCGAAAACTAATCTCATAATTCTGATGGTGAATTATTGTCATTAAACATTGTATTTACTACATTTTGATGTATAATTTCAGACCCACGTGTGTATATTTAAAAACACATTTACTAATATTATTACAATCGACGATGCACACCGATCACGGATGTCATAAAAGCCTATCCTATATAGATTCTTATTTCATAGACACCGTTCATTGTCAATAGATGCGAATACAAAATTTTTAATTAAAATTTTTAAATATCCAAATAAAGTTCAATATTATTTCATTAAATATATGTAAATATAAATAAAATATTTTTTTCTGTATCCTAATTTAAATATCAAAAAATTGTGGGGGTCTCTGGGTTGCAGCTATAGGCGGATATCGATGGTGACTTGGGAGGGGGAGCTTAAGCTCCTAGAATATAATCAGACCACACCAGACGTCAAAATAAAAAATTGTGTGTTTCAATATTTGATATTTATAATTTTTATTTTATTTTGTTGGGATACGAGAATAGTCTGAAATATTTACGACTTATCGTTGTTGGGAAAATCATATTTTGTAGGTATATATTGATAATCACAAATATTCTAGAACTTGTTTGCGATACCCGTAAAGTTATAAATACGCAAGCTGTAGACCGCCACAATATTAGTGTTGATTACGTTTTTGGAATATGTACGGTGATCGTCCTTATTTTTTTTTTTTTTTTAATATTTACTCGTGGTTTTCAGTAAGTGACAAGTACTAAACAAATAAACAATATCATTTTATATTATTTATGTGTATTGTGTATTTGTGTGAATTAATCAATTAATTTTAAATTATAAATTGTAATTAATTCAATAATGGCTAAAAAAATGTTTGATGTCTTTAATATTAAAAAACAAAAATTAGTTGTTACTGATTCCTTATTAACGACAACACTAGAATCTGAAAATGAAGAATTAAATATTGGTTTAGACATTGATATAACTGCACAAAAAAGTGTTGAAAATATTGTAGATAAAAATGTAATTTCCGATTTGGGAACTTTAATAACAGGCCTTGTGCGACAAATTTTAACAGTAAATACAAATTCACTAAACATAGTTTAAGTTATTATATTATATTTAAATTAAATATATTATAGTCATATCCACTAACTAAATTTGGTACACAAAATTGCGCTTTCAATCATAAGCATTATATAACATATGAATGGCTTGAATATAGTATATCAAAAGATTCTTTTTTTTCCTTTGCTTGTAGAAATTTTAGTACTGGAAATAGTGGCAATTTTGAAGATAGCTTTTTAGTTAGTTTTAAAAATTGGAAAAAAGCAAGTGCTTTGTATTTATGCTTAATTTATAATTTTTTATTGAAATTATTAATATGAGTATATTATAATTTATAGTTGAGTGTTCTTAGTGGAACTGAAGGTGAAAATAAAAGTAAACTCAATAAATTGAATTCACATGCTAAAAGTAATTTACATCTAACATGTATGGTTAAATGATCAGCATATCAGAAAACAAAAAAAACTGGTAGTGTTTATTCTCAAATATCTTCTCAGCATTCATTGATCGTTGAAAGTAATAGAATATATTTGAAAATTTTAGTTGAAATTGTATTATTTGTAAGTTGTCAAGGAATTGGTTTTAGGGATCACGACGAGACAAAATTCTTTAAACCGAAATATTAAACCAAAAAGTAATAACTAAAGCTCGGATTTAAACAAAATATCTTATTATGATAATTATTTGTAAAAAAAGTAATATATTTTTAGGAAACTTTAAAGACAAAAATGCTATGCCCCCCTCCCCACGGATGTGACCAAATATCCGCCTATGACTGCAGCCCATTCAGTCTTTCCTTAAATCCGGCTCTGTGTCCCGATATCTTCAACGGGAGTAGAACGAAGATTTCTTGATTCAAGAATATTTATTTACTGAAAACCGACGTGCATTTTTATTTGAAAAATTATCAAAGTCAACTACGCATATAACTCTCTAGGTAACTTTAAAAATTATTATAAAAATCTACTAAATTTGTTTAAATTGATTTTCGTTCATGACTTTTTATTTAGATGAGTGAGTGTTCTGCAAAATAACAACATAAAAAATTAAAAATACAGTTCAATTTTTTAATTTTTATTTATTTTAATTCGTTTTTTTGTTCAATATTAATTATTTAATAATTTATACATATTTAAAACTTAACAAATTTAATTAACATACATTTTTGTTTCCATATTTTTGCACATTTGAATGATAATCAGTTCATAAATGCATTTCGTACGCTTTTAGTTCATATAATTCCAGGCCCTAATAATTAAAATAGTATACGTTAACTTAAAAATAATAATTTTTATTATTTAAGTATATTAAATACAACACATTAATATAATAATCATGTAATACGATGATAACAAATTGATATTATTACTGCGAAAATTGATCACTAGTCACACTTTATTAATCCTTGTCCACCAGCCAAAGACATTTGCGATACTGCTTGACAAATACTAATTTTAATATCTGAAATAATTACCAATTTTAATACATTTTCTTCGAATAAGGTGAGCTGATTTCGAGTGAAAAATTGAGAGTGTTGACCATTTTATACCCAGGCGATCAATTTTTGCAGTAATATATAATAATAATATAAATTTGATGTCATCATATTACACGATAATTATATAAATATGTGAATTTAATAAATTACAGTAGCGCCTATAAATTATAATATACTTAAATAATAAAAATTATTATTTTTAAGTTAACGTTCAATATTGTAATTATATACGAGTATAAAACAAGGGAAAAATATCTCACCATTGGTAAAAAATTTCGTACTTTCGCCAACACTGATTGTTTATTCTAGGATTTACCAAATCTCGTTTGTAAAAGTCCGAACTACAAATCTCATGTGGGGTTTGATCAAATTATTTTGTGTATCGTATGTTTTACCGAAATCAATCGATAAATGTCCGAAATTTCAGCAATAGGCGATTTACCTGTTAATCCTAGGTTTCGCCGATATTTGTACTTTTATCGTAACATAAACATATTATATTTATAGATATACAGCGCGATTACAAATTAATGTTACGGCCACTTTATTGATTCAAAATAGAGATAAATGTATGATTACAAAAAATGCTTAATTTAGAAACATCTAAAATGATTTGTATATTTTATATAATTTTTTACAATATTTTAGAGGGGTTTTAGCGGTCAATCTTGGAAATTTATAAAAACTTTGAATAGAGTTTTGCATTAATTAGTACTGTTCGAGCACTAAAATGTAATAAAAAAAATGTCTTCATATTATGTTTGCAAAAATGTATAAATTCCCATTTGTGTTTCTAAAATTGACCCCCTAAAACCTCTCTAATATATTGTAAAAAATTATAAAATGTACAAATCATTTTAGATGTTTCTAAAATAAAAAACTTTCGTATCATTATACGTTTTTCTGTATTTTGAATATTTTAAATGATAAAATACCTGTAACATAAATTTTCAATCACTCTGTATATACTTATGTAGTTGTGTACTTATATTATATAATTCATTTAAACATTGGTATTTCCACGAAAGTTATATATAATAGTATACACTTCAAGGTATATATGTATAATATAACTATGGATATAGACTGCCGTTTCTCGGGTCAACGTCTACACGGTAATTTAACTTTTTTGTGATAAAAAAAAAAAAAACTACGGATTCGTATTTAGACGAATTAAAAAAATAAAATAATAATTACGAGTAAGCTGTAATGACGTGCCCAGCTCGACAATACGACATGTATGTAATTCAGTTCCCATCATTTTCGGTCGAATGTGCAATACAGTCACGTTGATCAATAAACTGTTAACACATTTATGTATAAACACATACACGCACGCACATAAGTATAAAATTATATTATAATACATTTTGCACGTGCAGCGTGTCATCGGTATAAACGCTTACCTCGCATCGTCACGGCTCCCAATAATAGTCTATATGGTGACGAGCTGTGTTTGATATTTCTTCGCGTGCGATGCGTTATTACATAATAATAATTATGAATTTAATATTAATATTATATTGTGTATAAGTACTTACGCATAATATAATACCATACACACATGATACGTAGATAACGCCTTTAGTGACTCGTCCAATTTATAATTTAACGTGTGTACTATGTTATACATATAACTAACTATTACTGCTATCGTAAGCAATATTCAAGCGTACCTTCTATATCATCGTATGTATATATATATATATATATATTAATAGATGTTTATATAGGTATTATTAGATACATTTGTATTGAGATATGATATTTTGCGCCAATTTTATTGTACTTTTAATTGGCGCCATACCAATATGTGATCACATTTAAGTTCGTATGTGCCCTTTGTCAAAATATAAGCCTAAATAAACAACATGTTGATTGCGCCACATCTAAATATTAATATTTTGATAATCTGCGCGCCATACTTTCAATTTAAATTTTGAAATTTAACTGATAAATTTTGAGTTCACATCTACAGCATTCAATATTATAGCATATAGACTGTGAATAAATAACTCTGCGTTTATTAGAGGGTGGTGGGTAGGTAATGGCCAATAGGTGATGATTTTGTATTAACTAAAGTATACCTTACTACCTATAACTACGACAGGTATTTACAAATATGACTGTGAATACGCCTATAAATACCTTTAAAATTTCTAGTTATTGCTATATTAATGCTATGCTTGACTTATGCTAAATTGTCGCATAGTGAAAATAATTCCAATATATATATTGTAAGCTACCTCAATAATTTACCCTCAAAACGAGAGAGATACACTTAAAACCGATAAACGCCGAACTACGTACCCAGTCCGCTACAATCGAATACCCACTCGGGTAAATTTTTCACCGTTAGTGACAGACTGTGACTGACAGTATATACATTTATGACTCAGATTTAAAATTTACACTTTTTAAGAAAAGAAAAACCCTATACATTGTCTGTATAAACTACAAGTGCCTGGGCGCCTTATTCAATTTTCCGTAGGTGGATTTCCCAGCCTTATCTGACTTACACCTGTAGTGGTTACTGATAACCACATACTCATGACTCATAGACAACTATTTAAACTTGACAATTTTATTTACATAAAAAAAACACCAAGGAACCGTATCCAATCCACCATGCACGTGGATTTCCCAACCATACCTATCTCACTTTGGGTATAGGTACTACAAATATGACTTTCCAATTTCCACATACATTTATTATTTGAGGTTTGTATTACATTTTCAAGCTTTTTGATAGAGCCTAAAAATGTTATCAACACTTAAAAAAAAATGCTTAATACTCATAAAAAGCTTAAAATTAGTCTAAATATTAAAAAAAAAATCGTTGTGTATAGAAAATGATAATTTTTTAATAGTAAAACGTTTCAAATTTCTTCAAAAAATATTTTTTTAATAACAAAAATCGTTAGAGGATACATATTGTTATCATTCACTGTTGTTAACATTTAAACTTCAATCACTCATCAAAAATGCATGTGGCTTCACACTTAGTTTTTTTATTAATTTCCAATCTTAAAAACTTATGAGAAATCACCTCTAAAGTTAAAAATCAAAGCTTTTTTTGTTCCAAGAATTTATGACAAAATACACAAAAAAAAAACACACACTCAATAATTGTGTTTTTATAATTGTTTTTTATGTTTTTTTTTTTTTTACAATTATTGTAAAACTAATCGCTTTACTTATAGAATTTAAAATAAGTGTGTATAATTTAAAAGCAATAACTAATCCCTCATAATTTGGGGGGTGACAGGTGTATGCCTTCGCCCAAAACTAGATTTTAAAGTATAGCTTTGAATTGGCTTAGACCTGGATTGCCGGTCATGAGTGTTTGGCCATAATTTTATTTTTTATGATAATAAAATTAGTACAAAAATTAGTAAAAAATATAATTGAATCGAATTATTAAACCATATAGCTGTAGCTGTCAAATGTTAGTATCCTAAAACTCAGTGGACCGATACATTGCCTATCTGGCGCTGGACCGGCCCTAGAACTATTATAATATTTATGATTTGCGATACAGGATACAGATAATTATTATTTAAGAATGATCTTATCAGTAATCTATGATAAGACGATCACAGAGATATAATATTTTATGGCTGTATACAGGATTTGTTAGTACATATAGACTATAGCAGGAGGTGGATTTATTAACTCAGACCAACCTAATTATGGACTAGGATATAAGATATTATAGTCTGTCCATCTAACTACTAATCTATAAAAAAAATTATTTTTTTTTATAACCATACTATACTATACCATACCATACTATCCATCAAAAAAATGTAAAATGTTCATTGTTCGTTATTAATTATAATTTTTTAAATAAATGTTTAATTTAATTCAATTTTTTTTCGTAGTGTTTAATTAATTACTTTTTAAAACACAGATATATTTATGTTATATACCACTATTATTAATTATATTTAATTGAAATGTTTTAATATATTAAAATAATATAGACTATGCTATTTCAAGCTTCTATTTTATAATTCCTTATTTGCATTACGATTGTACATTTTAAATGATATTTTTATAATTTCAAGTTGTTATATTATACTTTTCAATTGCGTGTTTGCTAACTATTTTAATCCAAAATTGTTATTAATATTTTTTTCGGCGTAAATTGTATTAAGACGTTAAGGTTATATATTGATTTGAGTAAGGGTTATGTATATTAAAGACGTTATTAGTATCGTGTCAACAAAATCGGACATAGTTTACTTGATATAAATTGTAAAACAATAATATGGTATTCACTATTTAATTATAGTTGACTTAGCGAGCGAAGCAAACAGTTTTTTTTTTGGAATGGGCTAAAAGTTTTATACTTATTGGGCCCAATTATCATTATTATGCTTTACTCTAGCAATAACGCCCCTGATCCAATCCAAATATAATAATAATTTCTTTAAGAAATAAAAAAAATAGTTAACATTGACGATTTTTACATACGCGAAATACATCGTCTTAGGTTGGTACCATACTGTATGTACATTGTGCAGAGTGCAGGGCTTTTTAAACATTATATCAATGACAATAAAACGATTAACATTTTTAAACGTAATTAATTTTATAACGTTTAAATTCTGAATAACGATAAACGCAAGAGTTTTACAACGTTTTACTTCTAAATAACAATAAACTCAAAAATTATATGAACAACGTAAAACGAATTAGTTTTTTAAATGCAAGCCCTAGTAGAGAGTAGAGTAATTAAATTATTAGTACTTAACGAGAAAATTTGTTTTGACTATTCTTCAGTATGTACCGGGTATCTTTTTAAAACATTAATAAATTAAAATTGTGTTGGCATTTTTTTATTGAAATAAATTATCTATTTTATGATCAGAGCTCAGATTTTGTACACAGCACGCTATAATATGGGTAATTTACAAGCTTTTTAAATATACGCTAAATAGCATTGTTTTTAGACTAGAAAATTTTGTGTAATATACGTTATGTATACCATGGTAAAATGTAATGATTCCAATAAATGTTTGGTATATATATATATATATGTGTGTGTGTGTGTGTGTGTGTGTATTAATAGTCATAATAAATATAAACAACAACAATTGCAATACATAATATTGCATTTTCAGTTTTTTTAATAAATACTCCCATAAAAAATATTCGTAAGTTATTACGATTATACAGTTTAAATATTTCCTACATATACCTAATATTATTTTCCTGACTATTATTTTTTGATATTATGTTGGTAAATATATTTTTTTAAATTATTCTTTTTTATTTTCTTTCAATTTAAAATTATTAATAATTATTATTATAACTATTTATAAATACAAAATTATTACAGTTCAAAGGTAGGTACTTATAGGTAGATACATTAAGGTTTTATTTTTACATAAATTAAAATCTTAACCCTGTTCATCGATATAATGATAACACTATAATTAATATTTAGTAATTACCTACTAAACTGACATGATTTTGGTCAGCATAATAACTATATTAATTTTTTTTTTTTGCACACAACGTTATTTTATCAATACGCATTTTCTATGCATAATGTATAGATAGCAATGATGCATATTATCCATGAGACATAATAATATTTATAAGTCCCGAGCATATTGTAGATTAGTAAAATGGTATGTTAAAAAATTTACTGAATAGATAGTTAGTGTAATACTGCAACTATTTTGTTTTATAATATATATTTGTTCCAACTTTTATTCAGATTTCAGATTATATGTTTACCCGCATGTTAAATTGTAAAGAACGTACAAATACTAAACTTAATTACTAATACTTAACTTTTATTTTTATATCTATTTGTCCATATTATTTCTCCCTTCTTTCTCTTGCCTATATTTATTTATACACTGTACTCACAAATATTTATGTCATATTATATTTACATATTTTTAATTTTAAGTACACAGTTAGTTAATACATTATTCTTCGTTTGTTTTTTTTCGTTCTTTACTTATATTGATACATTTTTTTATGTAATTAAAATTTATTTCCGTAAATAAAAAAATCATTATTATTATTATTATTATTATTAAATTTACAATACTATTATTTTAATCAAATTAAATTATAAGATTATATACCATAAATTAGAGTAAACGGAAATATCTGATTATAAATTATTTTAAGTGTTTATTATTTTTAGATTAAAAATTCTCAGGACTAAGGCGGTCGCATGTTTTGCTACTTTAGCGAATAGCGGATGTCATTAATATATAATATGATGCGAGTTTTTTGGCCGGTTAAAATAATGGGGTCGGCCCCGGAAAATATATTCATTATTTTGTATGAGGACACCCACTCGTCACATTATTCATGATTCCGGCATTCCCCCAAATCGCTATATTTCAAGAGGGGGGTTGGCAACAGGTATAGGGGCGTAGGCCGTATATAGTCTTGGGGTGGCAATATTTTTTAAATGCGTATCATGATATTATTTTTACAATTCGACTCTATACCTATAGAGAGTAATATATAAATTCATATTGTATACCTATAAGCGTTTTTATTTTATTGTATTTGTTATATAATAGATATAAATGTTTAATATACTTATAACAACTAAGCTATATATGCACAAAATACAATCATAATAAACTAAACAGCCGTTGTACGTATAACAAGATATAGACAAATTTAGCAAGTAGAGCAATTCAAAAATAAGACACCTGCAGTATAATTAATTTTATATAAATATAATTATAAATGTATAATGCGATTTGAAAAAAAAATTATATCTATACATATGGGTACTTTAGACCTATATATTAGATGAGGGGTGTTATATGAAATGAACATTATTTTAGACTTCCTAACAATTCGTAGTCATAAAGGTTGGTTCTCATTTGAAAAAAATAAGTTTTTATTGACACTCCTTAATTGATATAAAAAATTTTGACGATTTAAAATATGGGTCCTTAAGTATAAGTATAGATAAAAGTTCCAAAAATTCAGAATTTC
This sequence comes from Pentalonia nigronervosa, assembly GCA_014851325.1. Classification (NCBI taxonomy): domain Eukaryota; kingdom Metazoa; phylum Arthropoda; class Insecta; order Hemiptera; family Aphididae; genus Pentalonia; species Pentalonia nigronervosa. The sequence goes on from JACXSJ010001611.1 coordinate 37,274, forward strand.
AATAATTTTATCATTAACGGAAAAATTCGAAGCGAACATATTATATGCTTGATGAATCACTTATCTACTCTATCTATATATCTACATATATCATAGTATATTTATAAAACAGACCCTTCTAAAATGTCACAGCTCTAAAATATAGTGCAACCAGCCATCTCTAATTTGTTGTAATTATGTAGATACATTTGCTTTTGAATTACATCAAAAAAATAAAATCGAATTTAAATATGGGTTTTGCGTAAAAATCCCCATTTTACTTGTTTTTTATTTTTCCTTTTTATTTTAATAATTATTGGGAATTTTTAACTTTATCAACTATACTCAATTTTTTACCAGAAACCACTAAATCACCTCTATAGTTAAAAATCAAAGCATTTTTTCTACATATATGACAGAATAAAATCTTTTACGCCACCTGCAAAATATATGTAATAATAATGCAAGCCTAACAGGAAAATGTACAATTTTAGTCATCTTATTATACATATACTTGTTTGAATAGATGATCCAATTTAATTGGAAAGCTAAGTCAAGATAAATTGCAAGCTTGTACAATTTATATA
>JACXSJ010001611.1:37939-48602 GCA_014851325.1 Pentalonia nigronervosa
TTTATTTTTATTTTTTTTTTTTTTTGGGGGGGGGGGGAGATGATCAAATACATTATGATAACCAATATCATAAAACAAAAATTAAAATATTTACAATCGCATAATAATAATATATTATATCAAATAGATTGGCACACAATCATCGCAGTATCGTACATGCGAGTATGGATTATTCAGAACGTATCAAACGCGTTTGCCTATATAATCAAAACTAACTGGATTAAGTACTAAAACAATTAATATAATATATTTGGTGCCCCATATCAAGGAAGAGCTATTAAAACATCACATTATTATATTGAAAACAATGTATGTGAAAGATGTCATCCTATAGAGCAATATATTATACCTATTTTAATCCGACCCCGTATTTAATTATATATAATATAGCCATATAAGCAGAAACGGACTGAGCCGTTAGGATTGTTGCGGGCGAACGTAGACTAGCCAAGCTGTCACCCGTATTTTATAATTTGGCCAGATATTATTTTAAAGAATAAATGAAAACTGACAAAAATGTATCTTATAACATTATGAATTATAAACACCGGATAATGCACGTAGTCGAGGCCGTGGTATATAGTATACAATCTGTGTACAGTATTTTATTGTTATCTGACTTATGTAATAAATACTTATGGAATAAATAGTAAACAATTATTGTGTTAATATTCGTAATAAGATAACAAAACAGTATTTAGATAAAAAATTTTTTTTATAATATTAATTTTGGTAAAAGGTGTCCCGAAGACTTAAAATCGCTGACTGGCCAGTCACCTATACCCAGTCTGTCCCTGAATATCTATACAGGATATTAGAATGGTAGGGTGCTTAAATTTCAGCGTAATAGTGCGTCGATTATTGGCAACGATATAATATTTTTATCTATCATAATTTATATATAATATGCAACATGTGCAGGCCCAGATTGAGCTACCGAGGAAATCTCCGTGGGCCGCTCAAAATATATGGATTGGTCATGATGTTTGGCCATTGTTAACAATAAATTAGAAGAAACATAAGTATAAAATATAATTTAATCGAATTATTAAACCGCACGGTAGCTGAGGTCAAATGTTAGAAATCCTAAAACTCGGTGGGCCGATACATTGTCTATCCGGCGCTGAATATCTGCAGGTGATTGATGTGTATTATACATGGTAGGTATATACCTATCATACCAAAACAAAAATTGATTTTCGATCCGTTTTAAAACAAATGTTCGATGGCGGATAGTTTACAGTCGTATACCTAATCGTTATTACCATACTGTTGCTGTCGTTTTCGGGCCTGACGGTCGCGACGGTAACTCCGGCGTCGGCCGCCGAGGTGACGGGACACGCGCGCACCCGTCGACCAATGAGCACGTCCGGGGCGCGTCCAACCTGGTCCGGGGCCCTCCTACCGACCAGACTCGCCCGCCACCGCCACTGTCGTCTTCCACAGTATTCGCACGGCTCCGACGGCGAGACGACTGCGACGCGCGTCTCTATCGTATACACGAAAACGCATTGCAACCGCACATCCACATCGTAACAGTGTCGATTGACTGGGCGCGTGTAACACATACATATTACACAGAGCGCGATAAAACGTATTATATTATTCGGCTGGCTGCTGTACCTATATATATATATGGGCGCGATTTCACCGCGCTGCAGCTCAGATCAAACTCGAAAAGGTGTCACGCCCGGACACGACGCTGCTATTATAAAAAGACAATATTAAAGCCACGGCGGACTACATCGCGACGATGACGCGCGCGTTTCACTAAACGGTTGTCCGGTGCACCGCGCCAACGACGACGACGACGCGCGGCAGCCATCGCATGTCGTACATGTCGCCGAGGGACGTCGTCGGCGTCCGCGCCGCCGGCAGCATCAGCCTGTCGCCCGGCAGTTGCATGGAAGCGCTCAGCGAGAGTTCGGCGTCGAGCGCGACGGTCGCGGCGGGCGGCTCTGTCACTGTGTCCGACTTCCTGCAGACCAAGCGTAGCCTGTCGTTCTCGTCCGAGCAGGTGTCGTGCATGTGCGAGGCCCTCCAGCAGTCCGGTGACGTGGACAGGCTGGCCCGGTTCCTGTGGTACCTGCCGCCGAGCGAACTGCTCCGTGGCCAAGAGACCGTCCTCCGGGCCAGGGCCCTAGTGGCGTTTCACAGGTAAAAACCGCGAAATTTAATAATTATATTTATTTATTGTGGATAGGTTTAGTGCATAATATATACAGTTTCGTATTCGTCATCATTTACTTAGGTGCGATTGTAATATAATATATTATGCACAGACTTTAATCGCTTAACGTCAATCGCGAAATTACACTCAAACTAATTTTATTTATAAATATGTGATACTATTGTAAGGTCCGGATTTTTATATTTTACATGTTACGGACGGTTTGTTTATAATAAAAGAGTTTACAGGAACAAGTTGTTTTCACCAATTAAATAAAATTAATTAAAATAATAAGTAAATTACGACTCGTTTCTGCAGCAGTTTACCAACAATAGTCATATATATATATATTCTCACATTAATAAATAGTTTAATAGTTTAAGCTAGACTTAAGTCAAAAATATCCGAGTTACTGCAGTATTATAATTGTTTATCACATTTACGCCTTTAATTGATCGTATAATTGTAAGTATAATGAGTAATAATTGTTCCACATTAAACGCTATTAATGATGCTGTGAATTGTGATAATGTGAACTATATAATATATATAATTATATCGATGATATACTGCAACGATATCGTCAACGTATTATACTATTATAATTCATAATATGCGATATATCGATGGTGGCATAGTGCACGTATATTATAACTAATGGGAATATAATTAGGTATGTCATTTTTATGAAAATAATTATCAAATATCTTATTATATCTTATCTTATTTATTTATTAGTTTTATATTTAATAAGTAATTATTACTTATTGAAAATTGTTTATGATTAAAATTGTATAAAATATAATTTAAAAAAAGCTTTTTAAACACCGTCGTCGCTGGTGCGGCTAGGAGGGTAACATGTTTGGAATAATAACTATAAGGGAGCTTTTTTTTTACATTTTGTAATGATGTATTAATATACAGTAAACTTTCGTTATGTCTAAGTTCCAGAGGAACAGAAAAAAGTTTAAGATATCGAAATTTATTGTAATAGTAAATTATTTCATGCGGATTTCAATTGAACTCGGGATTACGACGTTCGACATAATAAGAATTTACTGTAGGTATTATATTTATAATTTCAAAATCTAAATTATATGAAAATATATTTTTGTTCTAAATACAACAATACTTCACTCAATTTATCGGAATAATTTCATACATATGACTTATAAACTATAATCGCGGACACGATAAGAAAAAGTATGTATTTCTATAATGCCACCGACCGAAATCAATTGTGGTAGGTACACGTTTTGCCCATCAACGACATTACAATATACGCATAGTTGTACGTGTTTTCGTATATTAAATAATATATGTGTACATGTATCTACAATAATATGTTTTATTGTTTTCGTTGTAACCCGTTCAGAAATCCCCGGCACTGTTCAAATGAGTTGTTTTTTTTAAAATTTTTGTTTCGTATAAACACGATATTTAATGTGCACTCTTAGACTCATTGCTGGCCATAAAACGATATTCCTTGGTTTTTTTTTTTTTGTTTCTTTTCTGCTTGCTCAAATATAACATTAAGTCTAGTTCGTTTTCCTTCCAAACGACCCTCTTTAAGAAAACAAGGTTTTTAAAATCCATTTATTACGGATAAGTAGAACACACAATAATTATAAACGTTTCCGATAATAAAAAAAAAAAACTTTATACATAGTGTATACTAACAACGTATGATAAACTTAAACATGAAATTATTATATCAACATATTCACTCAATTTAAGTACCTACGATACAGTTCTCGCCGCAATCCTCAAAATTTAGAAACATTATAGCAATTTAATCCTAATAATATAATAACTATGACCTTTTACTCGTGTATAATATAACTATTATTATAGTTATACATATTATACTGTGTGTTTCCTGTTAACACGAAATATTATTTTCTTATTTGTTCCGACTAATTACAACACGATTGCGCACCGAATAGTACGTCCATAATATACTATAAATATTATATAATCTATATACAAGTATATAACATAATAATAATAGTATAATAATAATAATGCATAATAATATATACTAACTCAGAATTAAACGAATAAGCACTGGTGTTAACAAAAAAAAAAAAAAATTTATTGATTATTAACTATATTAGAAAAAAAATATTATATTTATACAAAGTATAAGGTATTTATGTTTTATTTGTATATGAACAAAAAAAAAATTGTGAATTAATAACTAGTTCTTTATTAAATGTATATATCTACATAAAATTTACATAAAAAATGTATTTTTTTATGTTGTATATAAATTATATACATATAGCATAGATATTATACACACATAGCATTTAATGCGCAATCATGTTGCAGCCCTAAAAAATACTGAATATTGAAATAGACATATTTCGGGTAGATTAAAAAATAAATGAAAGTGAATGAGAATTTGGTTTTAAGTAGATTTTTATTTTAGTTTTTATAACTTTTTTTAAAATGGACGAATAATTTTAATTAATACAATAATATTCACCCACTTACAAATTACATCTAGTTATAAATAAATAGAACAAGTAACGACGTATAATATATATACATTTAAAAATTATAAAATAAAATAATTATGTATGTTAAAACGAAAACAAATATAATAAATGATTACAGTTATCAGTTGGTTATAGTAAGATCTAATAACACAATTTTTTTTATAAATTTAATCTCCAAATCGTGTAATAATTATTATATGATATAATTTACCCAATAATCAGTTTAAATGCGTGTGTTTCCTAAATCATAAGATAAAAATGTAAAAATGCAACTCGGATATGTTATTACTTACAAATAATATAGGTACCTATACTATACTAATATATTGTAAATTCTCATTTTTCGTTAAAAAAATATCCATTAAGACTAAACTACTTTACAGAAATTAAAATATGCGTAACTTATGAATTTTTTATGTATAATCACATTACGCAATATTGTATTCAATAGTAATATGTGCACATATATAAAATATTATACATTGATAATATAATAGTATAATACTTATAACATATTTATTAACTGGCGCTTAAATCGAACAGCTCTGCATTTTTCATCATAGCATAATATTATTATTAGGATACGATAATGAATTATAATGGTTGATAGGAAATAAAACATAAATATCATTATATGACGACAATTTTATAATAAATTGATGAGGAAATTCTGTTTATTCGATTAAAAAAATTCCATGAATTGTATTAAAACTATTCGTTTATATGAAGATTTAATTCTATATATCTGTATAATTTTAATTGAAAATAATAATATTAAATACCTACTCCGAAAATTATAAGGAAAATAATTTATATAATTCGAATTTCTGATCGTTTAACTTATTAAATTTTATTTTTTTTTCGTAATTAAAAGATATAATAATATTATATAAACTATGGATGAATGTCTATCCAAATTTTACTACATAAATCAAATCAAAACCAGTAGTCAATATATAAGTGTAAAATTTGATGCACTTTTTCTCCTATGAAAAATGTTTTTGAACCTAAAGTTTTAGAGATTTAATAGTTGTAAACGTTACAATTTATTTGTAGGGTTTTCCGAGTAAATTTAAAATTCTCAAATCTATTAGATCGTGTATTGCATCTATAAATTTGAATTGACTACAGTGTATCTGCATGTATGAAACGTATAAATAGAGAGAGAGCACTTCTATAGTATGAGCAATATATAATGTGTCATAACGTAGGTACCTAAATGTAAGTTTTTTTTCGAAACTAAAGAAATAACATTTTATTTTAAAACAAATATTATAGATTATTCCTCGCTTCTGCTCAGAATCTAATACGGTGTTTGTAAACCGTTCAGCTGTGTACACTCTCGCTCGACGATTTATCGGAATACATATGTATATATACTCGAAAAACAACAACGGCATAATATGACCATATCTTTTAAAATTATTGTTGTAGTGACTTATCCATTCGCTGTAAAAATTGTAAACAAGTGACAGCTGGTGTCGTTGAACACGAAATGTTAATAAATGTACTCACTTTATTTACCGATCGTTATATTGTGTATTGTAAATTTGTATACCTACGTAAAACACAAGACTGGAATTTCCGGAAATCGAAATGAAAATGAAAATTTCACCACATAAAGAAACTATAACTCTTATAAAATAATATCATCATACTGCCAATGGCTCTTCTTTGCAGAGGGCTTGTTATTCAATACTCCTCTAATCGTGCTGTGAATTATATTTAAACGATAATCTGTGTAGGTACTCGTGTGAAAACGAACTGAAAGATATAATATGTTATACACTTCAATACATATGAATGGATTAAGACTTGTTGATTAATTTAAATAATTAATAATTAATAATTTAAATTCATATAATATGTGGTTAAAAAATACTAAAAAATGCAGCTAAAATAATTGTGGAAATATAGCATAATTTGATTTGATGTATTTTTTTTATATTGAAATATGCCTAGTGCCTAAACATCAATCATAATGTATTAGGTATAGAAGAAAAATAAATAAAAATAATTTATTAAAATAATTACAAAAATATTCACCTATTACTATTTATTTACAAAAAAAACCCCATAAGTATACTTGGCTATAAAAACATTACGTGCTGTTTACTTAGTATCTATCTAATATTGCAGGTGTGTGTTCGAAAATGAAAATTCTATAATTTAAAAGTGTTGGATAATGTCGCATAAATGATAAAAATAATTTAAAATTAGGGTACACGTTATAATAAATTATTTAAATATGTAATATATTTGGTAAATTAAAATATTCTTAGGAACCAGGGATTTAATGTGGCATCCGGCAAGGCTTTCAATTTCATTCCATAATGTCGCATATTGAAAATTCCTTAAAATATTTTCTAACAAAAAATGTATTTATCATAAACATAATATATATAATATGTACAGAATAATACGCGCTTTGAGCATTGCTATTAAAATGTTTTTTTTTATTTTCGCAATTCATTAGAACGCGTATGATTATTAATTATTGTATTTTTCATTCCATGTAAAACTAAAATATTATATAATGTTTTACGTGTGATAGCTTTTTTTTAACAACGGAAACGACGAAAGCGTATTCACATTCACAGACATCTAAACGCCAATATATTTCCTGACAGACTTAGCATATTTTTTTATTTCTTTAATTTCAATTCTCACGCCGTTTTTTTAAGTTTTTGCTGAAGTAAATGTTTTTGTCGATAAGCGGTATTAGGCCATCACCTTATATACATGAATGTAATAAAATAATAATAATAAAAAAAACTGAATGCAAATATACTATTAAATTAAGCATTATACGCAAAATTTCGCGAAAAAAATATGTTTGTCTAACTATTTAGCACTCTTTAAAAAAAAAAAAACAATATTAACCGGAAATGCACTAATGTTATAATAACTTCGCTTTAATTATGCAAACGAATTATATGTAAATACTTAAACGACACGTTGAACGAACAAAATACCGGAAAAAGTGATGATAAAGGTGCAGATGATGTATACAAATTGAGACAACCATCATAATAAAAGATCCGCAAGCAAGATCAGAGGGAAAGAACAGAGAAGTGGGAGTGATTTTGATACACACCTCATATGTTTAGGTACCTATTATAATAGAAAATATGAAACGAGATAACGACACGATGTGTTATTGTATATGGTTAAGGGTAACCCTCCCTCACCTTTATCCGCGGACCGCCTATACAGGGCCAGTTAGAATGGAATGCATTGTATATAAGTACTAGAAAAATAAATTGTAAGGATAAAAAATACTGGTTTTTTTCAAATCCTCTGTGGCATAATTTGGTATTAAACGAGTTGTCGTTCGAGTATGGTCAGTTGTTCTTACACTACCCAAGATACCTACGTCTTATACTATACCTTCCCACCCCCTCCCCAGTGCATAATATATAAAATTTAAACATTATATCTTATACATTCATATGCTTATAACATCGTACTTGGTTATTTACACAAAAATTCTTAGATTTTGATTTATTTTATAATTAATATTTACATGCATTATCGGGTTCTAGGAATGAAAAAATGAGTGAACTGGACAAAAAGTAATAAATAAGTAAGAAATATATGCACCTATAAGTCTTTTAAAAATTGATCATTCACAAACTTGTAAAAATATTGTAACTAGGTCCTGTTTTAGAGACTAAAGTAGGAATTACATATTTTTGTATAAAATAATTAATTTAAACAAGAAAAATGTCTTTTGAACACTTGATTTTTTTGAATGGTTCAAGGACCATTAGCATTCCTCCCTTGGTTCATCTCTAAAAAGCATATTCTTAACAATTATAGTAGAACATGTGCACAAATTAATTCATGATTTATTAATAACAACCATAATTGATAATATTAAACAGTATTTTAGGCTTTTATATACTGTGTAAAACATTAAATATACTTATTGAGACTTAGGAGATCATACCCAGTAATTTGTTTTACAGGAACTAAATTGTATACGTATGATCAACACAATAAGGTGAAAAAATTAAAACCTAAACAAATGCGTGCAATTTGACTCGCTTATGATTTATATAGAAGACCTCGTAGATACACAATGATCATTAAACAAATTCCATAACAATAACGTTGTACGTGACTTAAGTACTCGAATTAATTGTGTAAACAAAAATTTACACAGATTTCACAAAAAAAATCTAATAAAACCCATGTTGCATTTGTTGAAAAATATCTCATATTAATTCTCATAGTAAAATGTAAATTAAAAAATAAAAACACGTAATATTGTAATCAAAGACATTATATACAAAAACGAGCTAGTCTGCATAATATATATATATATATATAATATTTTACGGATCATATAGATATAAACTGAGCAATGAGCATTTTATTATCATTTAATTCAATGAGATATCATAATGTTATAGTTATAAATGTTATAACCCAATATTATAACAGTTTCTATTATTATAAAATCTCTTAATTAATTATTTTTTGAATAAATTTGGCAATGCAAATACTTTTACAGGTTAGATAATAATATTATATACCAGTCTGTTTACAAATAGCATGTATATTATATATCACACTATGCAGTCCATACGCAGACTGTCGACCGATAAACATATGTACAAATACGGATCGAGATTAAGCGATGTCATCGCGTTAAATAGCGAAATTAAATATTTCTGTTAAAATAATATTAATATATTATTATACATTGGACGACAGTGATGCAAATACGCATATACCTATTATATAGGTACCCGTAGAATACTCTTAAAATCATAAACTTAACTCATAAGTCCTCATCGTGGATCCTTCATGTAAGTTCGGTATATACTGATGCCGATTATATATACCTACCTATAACATTTTAGACATTCAGCAAGTTACAATTTTAATAAACGATTACGTCTTAATTTTTATTTATATACGTATATAAAACATTAAGAGCATTTATACATTTTCCTGAAATTTCGGGAAAGGTGCCATTTCATCAACCAATGGAGGGAGGGGTTACACACTGGCTAACAACACAAAATTGACTATACTGAATGTAAATTTGACATGTTGTACGTGTGTTGTATGGTGGAAACAATACATAGGTGTATATTACGTCTTCTTATAAAATTGATTAGAATTTGTATTGTTTTTGATATTATTATAATTTTGTGTGACTATAATATTAGATTGCGTGAGCATAATCAAATATTTACCCGTTTTTAACATTTTTAAAAGATCCATATTCATTTATTTACTATAAATGGAACAAAAATGTCGGCTCCTTAATGGTCGTATTATATTTTTGTGATTTTATTTTATATGCTTGAGCTTTTTTTTGAACACAAATCGTGTGGAAATATTATGATAAAAAAAAAATCACTTTACACCTTTATCGTCCGCTCAATCCGTTCATTATTTAACAACAATTAATACCTTCTTATTATGTTAAACTTGCGCAGGAACGCATTCCATGAGCTGTACGCCATACTGGAGAGCCAGAGCTTTGACTCGAGGCACCACTTGCAGCTCCAGCAGCTATGGTTCAAAGCGCACTATCTGGAGGCGGAGAAAATCCGCGGCCGGTCGTTGGGTGCGGTGGACAAGTACCGGCTGCGCAAGAAATACCCTCTGCCGAAAACGATTTGGGACGGCGAGGAGACGGTTTACTGTTTCAAGGAGAAGTCGAGGAACGCGCTGAAGGACTGTTACCTGAAGAACAGGTACCCGACACCGGACGAGAAACGCGAATTGGCCCGGCGAACGGGCCTGACACTCACGCAAGTCAGCAACTGGTTCAAGAACCGGCGGCAGCGCGATCGAACGCCCCAACAGCACAGGTCAGTCGTAATGGTTATTATTATTTAGTTAGTTAATCGTTAAGTTGCGCATGGTCGGCTGATGCGTCCAAATCGCGTGTCAAAAACACAAAAAACTGTTTGCATCACTGCTAACAGGGTCGTCGAGTTGCATGCCACGGGCATCCTGGAATACA